>CM039723.1:8434552-8654335 GCA_022539455.1 Dendrobium nobile | reverse complement strand
GTATTTTAAATGAAACTTTTTTTTTAGGGTTTATCTCCTGCGCTCGCTCTCTCCTCGCGCCTCACCTCACCGCCCCACCCCCTCTATAGGACAACACAACAACCCAACCATCCAATCTAATCCCAACTAGTGTGTTCGGCACAATCTCGCGCACACGTCTCGCCATCACTCTCTGCTGCGCACGCTTCGCAGCTCAACAAGTCAAATTCGTTTAAACTAATAAAGAAAGGTCATTCCTAATATTTTTTAACCAAGTCTTTTTAGGTTTGCCTCTACCTTCTTTATAATGTCAAATCTAATATCTTTACTCTCTATCGGGTCATCGGAAGACCGCGTTTTATGTGACCAAACCATCAAAGGCGACTCTCTCTAATCTTATCTTCTACTGGAGTACTCCAACCATATCACGTATATGCTCATTTTGTATCCTATCTCTAAGGGTAAAGCCTCATCCACCTGAGCATCCTCATCTCTGCCACACTTAACTTAGTATTATGCTTCTCTTTTAATGGCCAACATTCGGCACCATAAAGCATTGGAGGCCTCACCTCATCTTATATGATTTTCCCCTAAGTTATGAGGGTACTTTTCTATTACAAACAAGCCCGATGCATTCCTTCACTTCAACCATCCAACTTGAATTATGCTTGATAAATCCCCATCTATTTATCACATCACTCTGAACAATAGATCCAAGATATTTAAAATGTGTTTACTTTTAATGACTTGATCGCCCAAAGTCACAATCCCTTTATTTGGTCTATTACTACTAAAATTACACTCCTATATTCCGTTTTTGATCTACTCAAGTGAAAACCTTTAGACTCTAAGTTTGACCTCCATAATTTAAGTTTACCTTCAACTTCCTCTCTGGTCTTAT
Organism: Dendrobium nobile; assembly: GCA_022539455.1. NCBI lineage: Eukaryota > Viridiplantae > Streptophyta > Magnoliopsida > Asparagales > Orchidaceae > Dendrobium > Dendrobium nobile. The sequence continues at coordinate 8,653,455 of CM039723.1, read as the reverse complement.
TAACAAGAAGAATAATCATAAGCAAACATAAACCAAGTACATCTCTTGCAAATGTCTAGTGAGAACATCATGACTAAAGCAAAAAATATGGCTTAGGCGTATCCTTGATGCAACCCAACTAAAATGGGAAATACTTTGTCAAACCACTTTTGTTTGAACACAAGTAATAGCTCCTGCATACATATCTTTAATGATTGAATATAAGGTTATTAACTCCTTTTTATCAAGACTCTCCATAGCACTTCTCTTGGAATTTTATCATATGCTTTTTCTGAATCAATAATATTATATGTAGATCCTCCTTATTTTCTCTATATTTCTCCATCAAAACTCTTAATAAATGTATGGCTTCCATAGTGACCTACCCGATATGAATCCATTTGATTTGAGAAACATTTGTATCATGGCGCAATCTATGCTCCTAACTCGCTCCCATAGTTTTAAGTATGCACACTTAAATTAATTCCTCTATAATTCACACACTCTTGTGCATCACCTTTATTCTTATAAATAAGAATTGACACACTCATTCTCCACTCATTTGGCATCTTTATCCTAAACTTTTAGTAGGACACATTGGAGAAAAAGAATTTATGCAGCTGACCCCACGTAGTGAGATAAAAGCTTGATGTTGTTGTATCATTATACCAGATTTTTTTTTTTTTCTAGATTCTTCCTTGTCTTTCATGTCTATGTACGATGACTTTAATTGTTTGAGATTTACGGTTTTTGTTGGTAGATTGACATGGCAGCGCTCAGGCAAATGGGAGAAGTGACCTGAAGGTTGGGGATACCCATGGTACGTTGTTGTTTCTTATTTAGTTGGTTTTCAGAAATTATTTTGTTTTATGATGCCGTCCTTTGTTAAATTGCTTGCTACTATGAATACTATCTACCTTGTGGCTTTAACTTATTTGCTAGCTTGTTGCTTTAGCTTTTTTTGAACTCATTATTTTATTTTCTATGAAACTAGTTGAACTCTTTTTCATATCCAAAGATGTGATAACTATGACATTAATGTTTTTCTTTGTTCGTTTAATTACAATGCCCCTAAATTTTAAGATATCCTTACCAACCGACTACTGTATAATAATTGCTAACTTTAAATTAGAGACAAGAATCAACTTTCACTTTAATGGGTGTGATATAATGACTAACTGTGAATATTTACTGCAATATGTAATGCAATCTTTGTGTAATAGGTTTAAATTTCTTGGATATCCTATTCGAGGAATGAGGACATAAATTTTAAAGTTAAGTCGAAATTTCGAGCATTGTTCCAAGTTTAAGTCATATAAATAACCTGTGCAAATTTAGGATAAGACGGCGAGCATCAAACCCAACAAGACTTTATTTTAAGTAAAATGGTGAATTCTCTTAGTGAGTACTATGTGATAATTGAATATTGCGAATATTTTAGGTATATTTTGTAAAACTGCAATTAAGTGCTGGTAATAAAGAAGTTATTGGTAGTCAAAGTTTATTGTGGCATGAATAAGAATGTTACAATAAATGTATGAGAAAATTAAAAATAATAGATTTAGGTTTTATTTGGGACGACTTTTTTAATGCTTCTTAAAGCAGTTTTCTAGTTAAAAATAAAAATTTTATGCTAGATAGCTGTTTTAAGAAACAATAATAAAGCCGTCCCAACGGCGGTATTAGAGGTTGCGACGGTGGCATCTAAGCCAATGTTCATTGTGGCATGTATTTTTGCTTGCTAGTTTAAACTCATTTTGTATTCTATTTAGCATTTGGTTTAGATGAGTCTCCTACATGGCTCACCAGCCTCAGCTACATACCCTGCAGCCGCTGTCTCTTATATTCTTGTGCTCTCCTCATATATTTATATATTTGAAGCTTATTCTTATTGACCTGAAAGGTTACAACAATTCCCTGCAGGGACCTAGGAAAAAGATCTTGCTGGCTCTTTTGCCGCGATTGAACAAGGCAGCAGCGTTGAGAAAAAGGAAAAGTTTTGGTTGGATAACTGGCATTTCATCTAAATTAAAATCCCCAAAAGTGATGTTGTAAATCATTTGAACAGCTCTCCCCATCGGGTAAGTCTCTTGAATTCTTTCTGAGTCCTTAGAGTATTTTGTAATTTTGGAAGCATCTCATTGCATTAGATTAGGCTTTTTGAGATGGCTTTTTATTGCGCTTTTAAAAGTAAAATTTTTAGTATAAAAATTAAATTTTTTTACTTGAAGTTGCTTTAAGCAGCGCAGATAAAAAACCGTCTCAATGAACCTAAAACTACAACATCACACATGCGAATGCTGCTTCATCCAATGAGTTCTTTCTTGAACATGAGCGTGTATGTTTGCTTGAATAAATATAGATCTTAGTTTCTTGTTTGCCTCTTCTGTTTTGTTAGAAGTATGAGAGAAAATACCTGTAGGGATAGATGCTAAGCTTCATTTGGGATGATTTTTTTATTGCTTCTTAAAGTAGGTTCTTTGTATTAAGAAGTTGCTTTGAGAAGCAGAAAGAAAAGCGTCCAAAATGAAGTCTAACGTTTCGTTTGGGATAGTTTTTTTATTGCTTTTAGAGTAGCTTTCTAGTACAAACATTTAATTTTGGTACTAGAAAGTTTGTTTTAAGAAAAGAAAGAAAAAATCTTCCCAAACGAAGCTCAAGTATACTAGTAAAAATGCCTGTGCATTAAATACACGTGACTAAAAATTTAGTAATAAAGATTCATATTATAAATATTTTAATTAATCTATCATTATTAAGATTTTAAAAAATTATTTTTATAAATAATTATAATCATTATAATAAATTTTATATGATTAGATAAATAGTTTTTATTGATATGGATTTTGTATAATTCATGAATTATTTTGGTATTAAATTTAGTTTATTAGTTATATAACAAAACTATTTTTTTTTAAGTCGGATTTTCTTTAAGTAATAAGTTCTTTAATTGCATGCTAATAAAATTTTAAACATTAATAATAAATGAAAAAAATTTAATAGAATACATTTGAGAGAAAATTATTTTTTAATTCATTATATTTCATTTTATAAATTTATTGCTACAAATAATTTTAAAGTTAAATTTATTATCAATGACAAAGTTGGTAATATAATATATTTAATAAGAGTAAATTTCATTTGTGATTTTTTTTTACATAATTGTAATCAATATGATACATTATCCTCTTTATATGAGAAAAGTTTTAAAAATTTTTATCTTTTTTTTTGGCGTTTATATATTTAAATTTAAAATTATAAAAAAAGTTTTTAAATTTTAGTTTTTCTTTTTAAATATGAGAAGCAAGTATGATTATACCTCAATGAATATTTTTATAATTTTTTAATAATAAAATTTTATAATGTATAGCCCTTCAAGAAAATTTGGATAAATATTTCAAATTTTTGTGTTTAAGTTTAAAAGAAGAAAAATAAGTTGTGTTTACATATTTGAATAAAAAATAAATATTTTAATTAAAATTTAATTGATTGTTAGATATTAAATGCTCTATGATTTTCAATTATTGTAATGATCAGTCAGAAATTTTATTTTTCAGAAAGAAGGATTTTTATAAATAGTTATTTATGATTTAGTTATTTTTGATCTAATATAAAATATTATCATTTCAAATATATATAATCTATATTAATTATAATTTTGATTTATAAAATTAAAATCTCACATCAAAATCATCAACACACATTCTCTTACCATTTCATATTTACTCTTTTAGATTCAAGTTAGATCAAAACAACAACTTATCGTCTTTCTCTCCCAAGTCTAGAGCAAAGCAGCCTCAAATTTGACGTATGTTTGAATTTGATTGATTAATATTATGCATAAAAAGCATGATTTTCATGTTTTAAAGAAAGATTATCTCGTGTGATTATTCAATGTCAATTTCAAAAAAATGATAATATAGATCTACGGCGGTATTGTTGAATTTCAATATTGAGTGACTTGGCTTGGAAGCCTAGTCTCTTTTATTCTCAAATGGTTATGATTTCATTGTTATAGCTCTTGGTGGAAATATGAAAGTCGATTTGGCACATGATTAATAGCTCTACTTATAAGTTTCAAATATATATATATATATATATATATATATATATATATATATATATATATATATAATGCTTTATCAATTTTGGATTGATTGGGTGGAAGTGCAAGATCTTTTGCAATAGTCTTTCCTATAAAGTTATGATGCATTATCTGACTTGTATGAGTAGAAGAGTAATTATTTGAAGTGCTCTTTTTGTTAAAAAATTCTATGGGTTGACTCACTTTCGAAAGGTTGATGGCTTATCTTATGTTGAAGGGTTTCATGAGTTGTGTTGTTTTGTTTTTTTTTTTTTTTTTGAAAGTCTTGTTGTATGTTTTGCGAGTGTTTTATAATAGAAAGCTTCATGAAACCTTCTCGCTAAAAGGCTTTCATGAATAAATCCCACACCAAACATAGAAGCACTTGATTGTCTTTTGTGTCAAAAAAGATTTTCGTAGATTATTTATGCTGAGTTTTATGTAGTATTTCATTTAGAAGTTTTCACGGGTCATTTTCGGACTTCTAGTTTTGTGATTTGCTTTGTGTAGTAAAGTCCTTTAGTATCCTTTTAGGGCAAGTTAATATTTAGTCTACGGATTGTCTTTCTACCGATTCACATTCACTTCTAAAAGATGAATTTTGGAAAGTATTAAAAAAAAGAAAAGAAAGAGGCTTGTTTTAGTTTTGGGTTTTGGGAAACTGTTTTTTTTTCTTCCTTTATTTTGAGCTTTATTTAGAGAGTGATTAAGTTATTTGAGTCGAGTCAAGTGTATCGAGTGCTGTGTTTGAAATGTGGGGACATTAAAGGACATTGAAAGCACCCTTCTCCCTATTCATATTATATGGAATTAGGGGGAATGTTGTTTTAGAGACAGGCTTGACTTCGAAAAAGCATGTCCAAAACAACAATGCCTATATTCTTTTTATTTGTAATTTTCATTCTTTTCTTTCTACTGCATTGCTACTTATTATCGTACTTTCATGCATAAATCTCTAAGCCTAGTGACATATGTACGAAAGTCCTAAGGGTTAGAAAATAAAAACTTATTTTTATCCCATAACTTTAGTGACACATAAGGATAAAAATTAAGGATCGAGTCTTAGATAACATAGACTTAGGATGCATGCTCCTTATAGGATAGAGACATTAACACTTAAACTTAGTGACACTTTTTCCTAGGTTTAGTGTTCTTTAATTCATTAATAATCAACCAACAAGTTAATCATAATCTAACTCCTAAAAGACATTAGAACACTTAATTCCTAATTAAACCATAATCAATATATATAATTATTAAATTGCAAATCTAAAACATACACTTGAATCAAGTCTAACTAATTTATTAATCATTCTCTAATACACCTAAAACTTAAAGGATGTAGACTAAATTAGAAGAGTAAATCTAAACTAAAATTTGCCCAACATAAAAGATTTATAAAAATCAAAATTTTAATCAAACCCACTTATAACTAACCATACACTTAGTTTAAAACACCTCTAATATTAAATTAAGTGAATCAAAACCTAACCTAACTAAGTGAATCATAAAGAATTTATCAAGAGATTTCATTATAACTAAAAGCCTAATAACTCATCTAAAATTCATCAAACTCTTAAAATAATCTCTTAAAAACCAATCAACAAATCTCTTAATATAACTATATCGACTTGGTTTTTAGGATGGACTACTCCGGGCTGCGGGGCTAAGTGTCCTAAGAAGGCTTGGTTTCTCGAGCCTGGTGGCACAACGCCATGAACCTGTTGATAGCAAACTTAATTAATCTAATCCCTTAATTGATAACAAACCACCTAATTCATCTTTCTTTCTAATTTATAACCATTGAATAATTCAATCAAATCCTAAAATAAAATTTTTAAAATCAATCTTAAAATACTAATATTTAAACTCAAATTAAAATTCCTCTTTTGCCCTTTAACAAATCAAATGAAAGCAATTATAATTAAACTATCCTATATAGGACCTACCCAAAACTGCACACTGTTATACATACCTTAGACTTGTTTGATTAGAACAAGACTTTTAGCTCTATGTTAGGCTTACATTTTCTCTTGTTATTTAATGTTTGCTATATGTACATGTTCTATAAATGCATTTTTTTTTTAAATTTCCTGTTAGTTATATTTTTGTTATTTACCTGCATTTCTTTTCTGAACGGCATCTACGCTTATATATATATTTCTCTGTTATCTTATCTTGCGAGGTACATTGGATCATGATGATCGAGAATTAAATAGGAGCATTTGCTTAGGAGCTTTTAAATTGCCGCGTCACAATTTGGGATCATTTGCTCATAAGCTTGTAAGTGGCAGCGCCACATATAGTCAGGTATAATTTTTGTAACTTGCAAAGCAAATGTTTAATTATATATCGGAACTGCTTCACATCACACACTTCCTGTTAATAGGTATTCTAGTATTTTTAGGTAGCCAGCCTTAGGTTAGTTCACTAACGAAGCTTTGGCTCTACAGGTCAAAGCTTGCCCCCTTCTGTGAGCCCTAGAGACCGTTAGGGTCATTTAGGCCTGTAGAGTAGGCCACCTACTTGTGCCATTGGGCATCGTTGTTTTCCCACACGAAGTGGGCACCGCTAGGATTTTGGCCTCTTTCTGGTTTTTTGGGTACGATACCCCCCACCTTCTGTGAGCCATAGAGACCATTAGGGTCATTTAGGCCTGTAGAGTAGGCCACCTACTCGTGCCATTGGGCATCATTGTTTTCCCACATGAAGTGGGCATGCTAGGATGGTTTGTTATGCAGATACCTTGCCTGGAGGGTATCTGGTGTGTTTATTTATTTTTTCTGTACTCTGGATGTCATGCATGTATTTGTTTTTACACACGTTACTTCACACTACACTTCACTTACATGCATACATTACATCAGTAGACCTAATAATATTTCGTATCTGTTTCATGCATCATACATGGCGCTAGGTACATTCTTTCGTATATTGTAGAGTCCCTGATTGAAATTTTTTAAACTACGAATCATTGATTTTCTAGGATAGAGCCTTCCTATCTTGTATACATATAGGGCGATTGATTGTGTTTAGGATGTTAGCTGGCAGCTCACTCCAGGCAAGCATAAGTTCAGATTGTACACCCCTCAGTGTGTCTTCTTTCATCTGTGTTTTGAGTCTGTCTTTTCTCTTAGAGTAGTAATCTGGTCTTCGATCTTTTAAACTCAAAATCTTAATTATATCTTTATTTATTTAAAAAGTCTAATCATCACTAAGGATAAAGAGACGAGTTTATCTTCTTCGGAGTAGAACTTAGGAACTTTTTCTGTGCACCAAATTAAGAAGTGAATAAAACATCATCCTTAATCGAGAGTTTTTCTAGGTCAAGGCCTAGGATGTAATTAACTACGGGGGTTTGCGCCCGTAGGAAACCGATCCCCACAATCAAATAAACCTCATTCCAGCTGATGTATCGAATGGAGGAAATCTCGTGAATTTTAGGGTTATACATATTATTGGTAGGTGAAAGCCGCTACCTTCCATGGCTAATCGTATTTATAACTCCATTTGCTCTTCCATCGGCCTGCTTGTGTCGATTGTAAACGTCTACGACCATTTTGTCCTACGGGATAGTGTGATCGTACCCTTTGCAATCGAACCCCACGAGCAGAATCCTTTCGGAGACCCACACTATGTACAAGGAGAAATTAATCTGTGCGGAGTCCTGATGAGAAGAATCGTCCGAATTGTTATATATTTGTCGAGAATTTTTCTGTGTATTTGTAAATACTCAACTAATATTTAATAAATATATAATAAATCAACAAATACTTATAAAATATTCAATAATATTTATAATTGAATATTTATTAATTATTTACTGACTATTTCTAAATATACAATAAATAGTCAATTAAGCTATTTCTTTTCAGCTCGACAACTCACTTAACATATTAATGAAAGAAAATATTTGGAGTTGCATATTATTTTAACTATACTATCCTAATTTCATCTTATCATTGACATGAATATAAAGTGGGTGTAATTATCTCAAAGAACAATTGATCAAACTCAAATATATTTTTTTTGAAATTGACATTGAATAAGTCACACGAGATAATCTTTCTTTAAAACATGAAAATCATGCTTTTTATGCCATAAAATTTTAATCATTCAAATTCAAACATATCATCAAATTTGAGGCTGCTTTGTCTTCTAGACTTTGGGAGAAGAAAGACGATAAGTTGTTGTTTTTATCTAACTTGGATCTGTTGACCTCAATTTTCAAGGTCAATTTCTACGGAATCAAATCTTTAGCACTTAGGTCTTCATAGTCTAGTGTAGATATCGTTCCCATAGGATTTCTCTTAGGTGGGCACCTAATGACGTAGCATTGACTTAACTATTTAATTCAACTCAAATCGACTCACCTCAAATTAATATTTTAAATTGAAATTTGTTACAACAATAAAAAAAAAAACCTAGTCAAATTAACTGGAGCCGAGTTCGATTTCAATGGCCTCGATTTACCCAGTTTGACTCGTCGTCAAGTTCAATTAAGTTCGATTCAACTGCATTCCAAATTCGACGGGTTCCACCAACATTGTAAATTTTCTCGATATAATTTGAGAGAATTGGGTATCAATTCAAGCCATTTAAAATTTTTATAATAAAATTAAAATAAAATTCATTTAACTTTATATTTAATTTGACAACAACCGTGTAAAAATTGATCAACTTGAACTTTTTTAATTCATCATTTAAATTTGTAAATTTTGATTCAAAATTAACCCTTAGATTATTCTTAAGTCATAAGTAATCTTAGCCATTGATTTGAATTGGGAGAGGCGGACGGTTCGAGCCAAAACCCACGATCTCCCTCTAATTCGCGAAAATGAACTGCTCCCTCTCCCATTCGCTCTATCTCGCTGCAGTTCGCGAAATCAGTCAGCCCTCACACTCTCATTCGCACGAAGCCAAGCCCATTCGCTCTCCCTCTCTGCAGTTCCGAAATCCCCAGTCCCTCGTCGCTCTTGCAGTTCGCGAACAGCCTCAGTCCGTCGCTCCTGTTCGCGTGTTTTAGCCGAAGACAGCCCCAGCCGTCGCCACTTTTTCTGCACGAAGAAGCCCCTGCCGCATCTCTCTCTCGCCAGTCTTTGAAGCCGTTTCTTGCCTTTGCCAATCCCGTCTGAAGCCTTTCTTGCACTAGCCATCGTCCAAGGTGCATTCTTCCCATCATTTTTTTTCTTTTTCTTCACTTTCCCTTTCTCTATTAACAATAAGAGCACGTTCTTTTTCTCTTTCTCAAAACGTTTCTTCCCCTTCAACGTATATCTCTATCATCTCTATATTATTATTGGATTAGTTTCAAGATTTGAGTGATTCGTTTAAATTTACTTATGAAAATAATGGGGCACATCGCTGATTTTATTTCTTGAGTTTGTGGACAATTTCTATGATACTCTCTGTTGGAGAAAGTGGCATTCTAGACAAAAAAAAATTATTAACATTCTTTATGAATTTTTGAGATTGATGAGCTTATGGGTTTATACATTTGGGACAAAATGTTCTTAATAAGTGAAAAGTATTTTGTTCTCAATTTTTTTTTTATTGTCTTTCTTGTTAGCGTTATTTGAAAGGATCTCTTCGCAATAAATTTTTTTTTTCAATTGTTGTCGGTTTGGCGCCTAAATTATCTTCTCTGCGACTTTGAATTTTTTTTTTAATAAGAAAAGTAATGTGGGGTTTGTTTCAATCTTGAAAATTAAACGTTTGATTTTGGATGGTTTATATATATATTTTTTAAGGTAATCTTATTTTGTAAAATTTCCGTAATAAGAAGTTATGAACTGCTTGGTTTATAATTTTTTTTTGTGATCAATATGTTATAAATCATATTTGGGATAGATCATCTCCTCCTATTTCAGATTTTATTTTTATTAACTCAAATTTTGTTAGAGTATAGGGTTGAGATGACTGCATCTATTTTATTTTTTTTTAATGATTGCATTATTTATTTTCTTCATCCTCCTTTGTTCTTTCTAATAAGAAAAGTATTAAAGGTGTGAGATTGTATCTTACATGCCATGTATTTACTAATAGACTGTGAGATCTTAGAAAAAATAAATTTGTACTAAATCTTTCTATCTCTCAATTATATGCTGATAGTTGAGTTAAGTTTTTATTACTGAGACTGATTTCATGACATTTAAAATAATTTGTAAGATGTGTTTCATTCATTTCTGTTGTGTATATTTGCAAATAGGAAGCTTATAAGTTTAATTTGGGAATGTATAACTTGTGATCGCTTTGTTCTTACTTGAGATTAAAAAAATGACATGAGTGGTATTATTCATAATTAGAAAGAAAATCATGATAGCATGCTCATTTTTTTTTTTGTTGAAGAAATTAGAAAGTTTTATAGAAGATGTAGAAAGATGTTTAGCATCCTTTTGCAATTATTTGAAGGAGAATATATGAGTGTTGAAAATTTGTATTTCGTTTGTTGAAGTCATAAGTAGTAATGAAAATTTTGTAAAAGTTGCTTTATGATTGTTGAAGGGTATTTTGAATTGGCTAGAGAAGAATTTGGAGATCTTTTATAAATTGTTGTCTTTATATTTATAGCTTAGTACAATGAAGGCTTATGTAAATAGTTGGCAGCATTTAAATTTTTTTTAGTGAAAAATGTGTTTATTGAAAAGTGATGGTTGTGAAAGATGAAAAATAACTTGTGAGGCATTGAAAGGTGAAGTGTTTTAATAGGTGTATGTTTTGAAAGGTTCAATTGTGAGCTTGAAAGGATGAAAGATGAAAATGTACGTTGAAAAGATTTTATATAGGAAAGATGAAAAGCAAGTGATTAGATTTTGAAAAATAGATAAGTGTGTGCATATGTATGTTTAAAAGATGAGATATTTTGGAAAGTGTGTGTTAGAAAATGTACAGGTGGAATAGTGAAATATTGAAGTGAAAAGTGCATGTATGTGAAATGTACGAGCTTTGAAAAATGTGAGTTTGGAAGGATAAAATGTATGTTATTTTGAAAGGCAAAGGGTATATATGCATTCGGAATCACATCAAGTTTATTCTAGAAAATAAAGTGAAAATGAAATGTATGGATTAGTCCATCTTTCATAAAGAGACTGAACACATGGTTTTAAAGCGCCTAGGTGTTTAGCTGGCTCCCCAATCTAGGTCGGGGTAAGTCCAGGTTTGCACTTCATTAGTTAGGTTCGGATTACTACTTTATAGTGTCCAAATTAGATTTAAGTTTTGAGGCAAATTTCTTTGAATCTTAAGTTCTCACAATCCATACCTTTCACTTTCACTTTATTTTCTAGAATATACTTGATGTGATTCCGAATGCACATATGCCCTTTGCCTTTCAAAATAACATACATTTTACCCTTCTAAATTCACATTTTTCAAAGCTCGTACATTTCACATACATGTGCTTTTCACTTCAACATTTCACTATTCTACCTGTACATTTTCTAACACACACTTTCCAAAATATCTTATCTTTCAAACATACATATGCACACACTTATCTATTTTTCAAAATCTAACCACTTGCTTTTCACCTTTCATAAACAAAATCTTTTCAACGTACATTTTCACTTTTCATCCTTTCAAGCTCACAATTGAACCTTTCAAAACATACACCTATTAAAACACTTCGCCTTTCAAGGCCTCACAAGTTATTTTTCATCTTCCACAACCATCAATTTTCAATAAACACATTTTTCACTAAAAAAAATTTAAATGCTGTCAACTATTTACATAAGCCTTCATTGCACTAAGCTACAAATATAAAGACAACAATTTATAAAAGATCTTCAAATTCTTCTCTAGCCAATTCAAGATACCCTTCAACAATCATAAAGCAACTTTTACAAAATTTTCATTATTACTTATGACTTCAGCAAACGAAATACAAATTTTTAACACTCATATATGCTCTTTCAAACAATTGCAAAAGAATGCTAAACATCTTTCTACATCTTCTATAAAACTTTCTAATTCCTTCACAAAAAAAATGAGCATGATGTTATGATTTTCTTTTTAATTATGAATAATATTACTCATGTTATTTTTTTAATCTCAAATAAAAACAAAGCGATCACAAGTTATCTATTTCCAAATTAAACTTATAAGCTTCCTATTTGCAAATATACACAATAGAAATAAATGAAACACATCTTGCAAATCATTTTAAATGTCATGAAATCAGTCTCAATAACAAAATCTTAACTCAAGTATTTGCATATAATTGAGAGATAGAAATATTTAGTGCAAATTTATTTTTTCCAAAGATCTCACAATCTATTAGTAAATACATGGCATGCAAGATACAATCCCACACCTTCAATACTTTTTTGATTAGAAAGAACAAAGAAGGATAAAGAAAATAAATAATGCAATCATTACAAAAAAATGAAATAGATGCAGCCATCTCAACCCTATACTCTAACAAAGTTTGAGTTAATAAAAATAAAATCTGAACTAGGAGGAGGTGATCTATCCCAAATATGATTTATAACATATTGATCACTAAAAAAAATATAAACCAAGCAATTTATAACTTCTTATTACGAAAATTTTACAAAATAAGGTTACCTTAAAAAATATATATAAACCATCCAAAATCAAACGTTTAATTTCAAGATTGAAACAAACCCCACATTACTTTTCTTATTAAAAAAAAAAATTCAAAGTTGCAGAGGAGATAATTTAGGCGCCAAACCGACAACAATTGGAAAAAAAAATTTATTGCGAAGAGTTCCTTTCAAATAATGCTAACAACAAAGACAATAAAAAAAATTGAGAGCAAAATACTTTTCACTTATTATGAACATTTTGCCCCAAATGTATAAACCTATAAGCTCATTAATCTCAAAAATTCATAAAAAATGATAATAATTTTCTTTTGTCTAGAATACCACTTTCTCCAGCAGAGAGTATCATAGAAATTGTCCACAAACTTAAAAAATAAAATCAGCGATGTGCCCCATTATTTCCATAAGTAAATTTAAACGAATCACCCAAATCTTGAAACTAATCCAATAATTATATAGAGATAATAGAGATATACGTTGAAAAGGAAGAAACCTTTTGAGAAAGAGAAGAAAAACGTGCTCTTATTGTTAATAGCGAAAGGGAAAGTGAAGAAAAAGAAAAAAATGATGGGAAGAACGTACCTATGGCCGATGGCTAGTGCAAGAAAGGCTTCAAACAGGATCGGCTAAGGCAAGAAACAGCGTCAAAGACTGGCGAGAGAGATGCGGCCGGGGCTTCTTCGTGCACAAAAATTGGCGACGGGCTGGGGCAGTCTTCAGCTAAAGCACGTGAACAGGAGGAGCGACGGGCTGAGGCTGTTCGCGAACTGCAAGAGCGACGAGGGACTGGGGATTTCGGAACTGCAGAGAGGGAGAGCGAATGGGCTTGGCTTCGTGCGAATGAGAGTGTGAGGGCCTACTGATTTCACGAACTGCACCGAGATAGAGCGAATGGGAGAGGGAGCAGTTCATTTTCGCGAGTTAGAGGGAGATCGTGGGTCTTGGCTCGAACCGTCCGCCTCTCTCAATTCAAATCAATGGCTAAGATCACTTATGACTTAAGAATAATCTAAGGGTTAATTTTGAATCAAAATTTACAAATTTAAATGATGAATTAAAACAGTTCGAGTTGATCAATTTTTACACAGTTGTTGTTAAATTAAATATAAAGTTTAATGAATTTTATTTTTTTTATTATAAAGATTTTAAATGGCTTGAATTGATACAGAATTCTCTCAAATTATATCGAGAAAATTTATAGTGTTGGCCGAACCGTCGAATTTGGAATGCAGTTGAATCGAACTTAATTGGGCTTGACGACGAGTCAAACCGGACAAATCGAGGCCATTGAAATCGAACTCGGCTCGAGTTAATTTGACTAGTTTTTTTTATTTTGTTTGGTGTAATAAATTTCAGTTTAAAATATTTAATTTGAGGTGAGTCGATTTGAGTTGAATTAAATAGTTGAGTCAATGCTACGTCATTAGTTGTCCACCTAAGGAAAATCATATGGGAATGATGTCTACACTAGGCTACGAAGACCTAGGTGCTAAAGATTTGATTCCGGAGAAATTGACCTTAAAAATTGAGGTCAACAAATCTAAGTTAGATCAAAACAACAACTTATCATCTTTCTCCTCCCAAGTCTAAAAGACAAAGCAGCCTCAAATTTGACGATATATGAATTTGAATGATTAAAATTTTATGACATAAAAAGCATGGTTTTCATGTTTTAAAGAAAGATTATCTCGTGTGACTTATTCAATGTCAATTTCAAAAAAAAAAAAATAGAGTTTAATCAATTGTTCTTTGAGATAATTACATCCACTTTATATTCATGTCAATGATAAGATGAAATTAGGATAGTATAGTTAAAATAATATGCAACTCCAAATATTTTCTTTTATTATATGTTAAGTGAGTAGTCCAGCTGAAAAGAATATCTTAATTGACTATTTATTGTATATTGATAAATAGTCAGTAAATAATTAATAAATATTCAATTATAAATATTACTGAATACTTTTTAAGTATTTGTTGATTTATTATATATTTATTAAATATTTGTTGATTTAACTTTTCTCATGCATTTATAAAAAATTTTTAATTATAAAAATGGACACATTTTAACAAAAATAAATAAATATTTATTTTGTACATAAATCATAATAAAACTTCTTTTTTTTCTATTGGTAACTTCATATGTATTCAGAATTATTTTAAAAAATATTTTATATTGATTTAGTTTAATATCACCTCCAAAATTTATTCAAAAACAACAAATGAAACCAATAATTTGCAAATTAAAAAGCAGAAACCAAGTACCTAGGCTTCAGAACTTTCACTGCCGCTCAGATCTCTGCCTTCAACCCCTTCATGAAGTTCCCCTCCAATACGATATCTGATAATCGCTCCACCCTACTAGCCAAGTTCTTGAACCGCTCACGGTAGTCTGCTACTGATCCCTCATGTACCAGAGCAAAGAACTGCTCATAGAAATCCCCTCCCCGGTCTGTTTGGAAACGTTCTATTATGCAGTCTTTGAATTTCCTCTAGTTCCTGATAGGCCTCCTCTGGTCTCTCCACTGAAACCACGACAAGGCTTTTCCTTCCAAGCACAATTCCGCTGCTGTCAGCTTCTCCTCCTCCGTCAGCCCATTGACGGCGAAGCATTGCTCGACCTTGTAAATCCACCCCTACGCATCTTCTCCTTCATATATGGGCATCTTCAACTTCCTCACTTTCTGGTCGCCACCATTTCCCCTAATTCTCCCATAATTTCCCCTCTCCCAAGTGCTAGGTCCACCACATGTTTCCTGATCATCCCTTATTCTGCCATAGCCCAAACTCCCTTCGAGATCCCCCATTCTTTCTTCAAAATCAGCACCCCGACGGCCGTAAAACCCCTCATGGCGTTCCCAATCAACCCCTCTTTGCTCCGCTCCCCCATAGCCATACCTTCCCCCTTGTAGATCTCCTCTTTCCTCCCTATGGGAAGGTTCCACATAGGTCTTCTTCATCCCACTTCCACGATTTCCACCTCTTCTTCCTCCTTACGAATTTCAGAATTGGTGTTCTTCGCTTCTGGGCCTCGCTTTGGATGCCGATGTTTGTGCTTGAAGCTCCAGCATTCTTTTCATCATATCCCTGAGATCGGCCACCTGCCCCTCCATGGAAGAAATTCTTTCCTCCACGGTTTCTTTGAAGTGATTCATCTCTCCTTCGAGTCTCTCTTCTAAAGCATCAATTTTCTTGGCCGCCATTACAATCCGGAGTTTGTAGATTCACAAAATCTGGATTTTGGAGTAAAAAAACAGCAACTTCCTCCTTTTTTGGGCTAAAAAAACCGCTGCTAGAATTTGCCGAAAACAGACCTCCACCGGTCCCAAGACTTGCTATGATACCACTTTGATAGGAAACACTTATAAATCGCGAGTATTTCCTATCAATCTTCTCAAAGCAGTGAGAATTCTTCACAAAATCCGCACAACATCACACAAACAGTAGATAATTTGCATTATTTGATGAGGGAAAACAAAAAATCGCAAGATATAATTGATCCACTATTCGAGAGGAGGATCTATCTCTCCCAAATCTGTAGACGCCGCTAGAGCCCAAAGAAAAGCCTATATATAAGATATCTCAAATTTTAGCAAAATTCAAGATACCCAAACCCTAGGAAAATCAACTATTTAATGCATACAAATCAAAAGGAATTGCCTAAACAGTCCCTACATTCAAATTTCTCTCTTAATCCCCCCAAACATCCTTCCTAAAATGCTCTACTTGGGCGGTTGGGCCGCTCGATCTCCGCAGGAGGCGGAGATCCTGGGAGACCGGTCTAACAAGTTTTAACAAATTTAAGTTCTGGGTGAATTTTTGGAAGGCAGATTGGGCTTTACATAAGGCATTACCCTGAGATTTCGCCCTCATTTTGCGAGGACTTTATGATCTGACTTCTGGTTTCCTATAGGCGCAATGCCCTATAGTTAATTATCCCTCCCGATAACGAGAGAGAACTTTCGATTAAGGCTAGTATAAATACTGAGTATCGAACATATAGTAGCAGCAAATTTAGTGATTTTAAAATTGGATTTTTAGGAATTTTTTAGATTTGAAATTTATCAACTTATACTTGAAATAGGTGATGGGGGGGATGAAGACAAGCCGAATCAAGATATCATAGTTATGTCGTCCCGGGATGTCATAGTCCTTGGTCTACGTAGTCAGAGGAGGTAGTTGACCTAAACTGATAGAAGGAACCTTGTCGGCAGCCATGAGTTGCTTTGTTCAAGAATACCTTATAGATCTGGGGTGGTGTTTGTTTAAAGGGATACATTTGAATTCACGTTAGCTAACAAAAGTGCTTTATGCCTGTCTAGTATACATGTCTATTAACACGGCCATCATCGGGGTGGTGGCGAATCACTTATAAAAGATTCATTATTTAGATGTTTGTTTGTAAATCCAAATTGTGTCGACTCTAGTCCTTTCAAGGAAGAGGATTAAACTTGAATATATGACCCGCACAACATTCTCAGACCTTTGGATTTAGGAATTTAAAATAATGATCGAAGTACATGCAGGTTGTGTTTTCAACATATAAATTGGAACAATTATAGAGATATCACCTTTTATCCGCTTGTACAAGTGGGTTGCAGATCCAACGGCTTGAAAACTTATTAGGCATTTAATTCATTCGAGTTTATCATTTAGCATACTTTACATATTTTAATCAATTGACCCTGATAGATCGTGCCCTTTGTTCGTAAATGATCTTTTGTTTACTATGAATCTCCTTTTGTTGCCCACAAGCTAGTTGTATGCACCATCAATACTCTGCCCTTGCCCACAGGTGAATTGTAGCATGTATTAAAAGTTCCTTGCTATTATCCACGGACAACCTGTTTTGTTTAATAAGTTCTCCTTGTTCGTGCCTGTAAACTAATCATTGTGGATACTGTAAATTTCCTGCTCTGCTCACAGGTGAATTGTAGTGTTTTATTGGTTTTCTATCCTTACTTACAGATGGACTGTTTATGCATTAAGGATCTCTTACTCATACCCATAGACAATACATGTGTTATTTGCATGTCCACTGTTATCATTCACGATCAAGCAATCATGTTTGTTATAGGTTTCTTGCTATTGCCTGCAATGTTCAAACCCATTAAATTTTGTAGCGCTAAAAGTCTGCTATTTATCTTCAACTACATCAACATGTCGATCCAAGTAAAGCGATGCATTTGTGAACTTTTGCTTTTCCAAAAGGTTGTAATACGATAAGAACTAGTGAACTTCTAATGACCAACTTAAATAATTGTCATCCTTAAAGTACTGTATATCAATTCTCAGTGCTTCTAATGAAGATCTTGAATGATGGTCGAAAGATATTCATGAGAAGGCCCCTCATCATTATCATTGGGCTTTAAATGTTTTGATCGATCCATCTTTTCTTTAAGTGAGAATAAACAATGTGAAACATTATTGAGGATTTTTGTCATCATCGACATAAGCTCTTCAATCTTGTCGAGATGTCTAACACAATCCTTGAATATTGGTAACTCCCTAGTTTCCATCAAGAAGATGCAAGCAATTTTAAGTGATGAAAAAGAAGCTGACAAGAGTAGAGCTAGGCTGAGTTTGGATCAAGATGTATTGTTGCTTAGTATTGAATACTTGCAGAGATGGTTATAGCTTTCAATAAAGGCATGAGTGTATGTATTTCATATGTTTATCCAATTTATATTTAGTGACTGATATTATTATTTTTATCATTTGTTAAATCTAATTTTAATTAAGTGTGGGGTCATTTGTTTGTTTAACATTTTGGCAGTCTCCCGGTTCCCTGTAAAGGGAGGTAAGGAGGGCATTTTCCCTTTTACCCAGCCTGGCTGGATTAGGATTTGATGGCCTTCGGGATGTTGATGGGTCTCGGAATTTATCTTCAAGGCTTACAATTGGTTGCTGCAATGGCTAGTTATATTTCTATGAAAAATTTGGCAACCTTTTGGCGCCCCGTCCCCACGAAGGGAGGTTGGGAGGGCACTTGCCCTCTCAAATCTGCTCGGCCGGATAAATATTCAACGGTCGAGGACTTCGTGGAAATAATCGACACTGGAATTGGTCTTTTAGACTCCAATTTGTGATTGCGACACATGTTGCTTTCTTTTTTTGTATATGTGTGTGTGTGTGTGTATATATATATACACACACCTTCGATCAATCAGATTGGAGCTGATCAGATTAGATCATGGGGGACTGATTGGGTTAAATCAGGTTGATCGGATTGGATCAGACTGGATCAGGTATGGGTAGCCTAAGATCGGTGAGGATCAGCCCGATGGGTCGGATTGGTTGAAGCCGGATGTGAGTTGGATCGAGAGGCTAAGAGGGTAGAGGTAAGTGTGGATCAGGCTAATCAGGTGTTTGGTTAAGACAAAGATGATTGAGGAGGAGTTTAGTCAGGCAGTGGCATGGATTCGAAGTTGAAGGTGGGGGATAGGAATCTAGCGGGAGTTTGGGTCAGCTCGTTCGGGTGGTGAGGTCGGGCTGTAGTCGGGGTGCTTGCGCGTGCGGATGGATGTTTAGAGGTCGGACGACTTTGGCTCCTGTGTTGTAGGGGAGTTAGGATCGAAAGGCTATGCAGGAGATTGAGGCCGTGCAGGTGGCGTTGGGCATGGGCAGCGACATCGGGCGCGAGGTTTGCTCGTAAAGGGGCGTGGAGCGGACGACAAGGTCGGCATGGCCGTACCGTGTGTGCAAGCACACATTCAAGCAAGTTAGGTGGTTTAACTTGTGCCTTATTTATGTTTACCAAGTATTTTATGTTTAAGGATGGATTTTAAGGTGAACATTCAAAATTCATCTTAGATAAAATTAGGAGTGTTATGGGCCTTTCAACTGTGATAAAATTTAGCCATGATTAATGATAGTTATTATTAGCCAACAATGTTGTATGTATAGCCTCACAATGAAGAGCTTGCGTAAGGAAAAGAAACATAACATTGGGTATTATGTATTATTGCTTGTTCTATATAAATATTGGGAGGATGTTAGCATATACTTTGTCCTAGAATTGCCACAAATGCTGAGGAAACATTATTTCATTTTTGTATTGTTTCATTGTTTTTAAAAATGCATTTTGTTTCACATTTTAAAACTACTAATATGTCTCACATAATAAAGTATACTTCAATGAAGTGATAAAATTACATGGATTACCTATACTATTACATATGATAGAGAAGTGTTTCCATTGAAAAAAAAATGGGAAGAAAATGGGAACCTAATTAAAGTTTTCAACTATTTATCCCCCACAAATTAATTGTTAAACAAAAGTAGTTAATTGGAGTATGAGCGATATGTTGCACTTTCTCATTAAAGAAAATACACTTCTAAAGATTTGGTACTTATTATGATTGAGTTTGTGTATAACTCATTTATTATTAGATGTACCAGCATGAGTTGATTTGAAATTGTTATAGATGGAAAGCTAATTGATTTTTGTTGAACTTCTTTTAGACTCTTAATTTTGTAAATTTGCACAATCATTTACTTAATATATATGCATGATCTGCATTAAGATATTCATAGAAAATTAATTGTTAATTATGACAATGAAATAGTGTTATTGCCGTGAATAGAAGGTATGCATAATTCAAATCATGTGATATATATAGATTTTTTATTTTTTTTATATGGGCCTTTAAGAAATTAATTACAGTTGTGTTGATCACTCTGAATTGAGAAATGATTGGTTAGCTATTACCTGGCTTTCTTCTACTTGCTCAACTTTGCTGACGTTAGGCT
This sequence comes from Dendrobium nobile, assembly GCA_022539455.1. Taxonomy (NCBI): domain Eukaryota; kingdom Viridiplantae; phylum Streptophyta; class Magnoliopsida; order Asparagales; family Orchidaceae; genus Dendrobium; species Dendrobium nobile. The sequence continues at coordinate 8,633,076 of CM039723.1, read as the reverse complement.
TTATTCCTAGATCTTTAATAGACTGGAAATACAAGAGCTATATATGGCATGCCAATTTTGTTATTGACATTGCAATTAGCAGCCTCATGGTTTGACAAAAGAAATTCATGTAGTTTCCTATGATTAGCAAGTTTTCCAATCTTTTGCGTAGAGATGTTATTGTTAGAGAATGATGAATCAAATACAAAGAGAAATAGTAAAGAGAATCTAAAAATATCCTTACAGCCAAAATTTATTCTGGGGGCGTTGGCCCTGAAACCCCTGACATATCTGCGAAGCGTATAATGATGAACAAATAGGAGTCGCCCCCAGAACAATTTTTAGTTGTGAGGATATTTATGAAAAAAAAAACTCTACACTTTTACTTATAAGTTTGCTCCCTTGAAAATTAAGGCTGGATCCGCCCCGGATTAGTTTGGTTGTCTTTTATTTGTCTAAATATTTCAACGTCTACTCTATCCATGCCACAGGCGTTTTTGATCACGGTACGGAACAAAAATAGAGTTGGCTACACATATGAGTTGACATTGAGATTCGAAGGTCTAGTAAGCAAATGACATTCAATAGCCACATTTCTTCTGTTTTGGATCTCTATACTCTGCTGCTTTCGTTGCTGCTACTGAAGTGGCCACTGATTATAAAAAAAACAGGTGAGTGGTCAATCAAAGACCAAAAAGAAAAGATCAAAGGCCATGTAGATATTCCTGAATTTTCATTTGGTGAACTAGATGACTTGAAGGTTTGGCATATTAATTCTACATTTCCATTCATCTTAAATCGTATCAACTTGATAAAATGCTGGTAATTGTCCTTTTGCTCCTCTTGCAGATAGAGTCACGGATTAGCAATGACATTTCTGCAGAGGTTAAGGCACAGATTAGCGAGGACCTGCAGTCTTTCCTGGAACCAATTCGCAAGAAACTAGCCCAGTTCGAGCAAGAACTGAAAGACAGGTAGCATATTAACCATGATTAGGGCCCAATTTTTTTATCTCGTTCTCTGTTTCTTCACAATACGCCATTTATATAAGCTTTGAATTGTATAAGAACCAGAATTTTAAGCTAGCCTTGTTCATTTATGTGGGGATGAACACTGAACGATGTAGACGTTATGTACACTTGGTTTTTAATTTGATGACTATTTTAACATGCTGCAATCACTGGTGACCTGCTCGTCTATTGATTTGGATTTTTGCTTTGAAGACATTATTTACACTTGGCTTTCAGTTTTCATCATAAGTATGATTCCCGCTTTGCTTGGAGAAATTATTACGTCTGGTTGTCTCTGTAAATAGTAAATGCGCAGTAAACTGAGCTTTTATTGTTCACTGTTGCGTTTTTATTGTTCACAAAGATAAAATCGAATTGTTCTTTGTGTCCGGTCTCCGCACGTAATGATCTCTCATTCACTTGGGACTGTGTTTTATTAATATAAAAATTTATCGAACTAAAAATTTTTATAATAAAAAAATATTTTATAAATAAGGAAGAAAGCTGGTACAAAGGAAGTCTTCTTCTGCTTGCTGATATTTATGAAAATGTACGATATATCCTTTTGAAATAAATGCAAATTGATTTATTAACTTAGAGATTTCAATAGAAAACAATCGCTTGTTGTCAGTCATATATTAATATGTTTTGAAAGTTGCCAAGCTGTTTTAATCAGAATAATAAACCTCTCCTAATCTAGTGTGATGATTTGTGGTGTATTGAGTTGGTTTAGTGAGCTTCATGAATGATTTTATTGTTAATAATTAAAGGATTGTAAAGGTTGGAGCAACACTGTTTGCCTCCCAACATTAAGGGGTTGTTAGAATCTTTAATTACAAGTAAAAGGTTGTTAAGTATTCTAAGTACTAATTTTGAAAATAGAAATGTTTGGTTAATAAAATTTTACAACAACAATAACATTAAGCTTTTATCTTATTATGTAGGGTCGGTTATATGAATATTTTATCTCCATTGTGTCCTATTAAAAATTAAATTTTCATCTTGAATACAATATTTTATTTTTTCATTTGAAATTTTTTTGAGCCTAACACCCTATGTAATAGAAAAATTATGTTCAAAAATATGATTTTTTTACAATACGCATTATGTATTGTTGTATATTATTGTGTAGGTCAAGTCAAATTTGATCAAGATAAAGTTTTTGAGATTGAATTTATTTAAAGATGAGAATAATAACAAAGTTGATTAATTGACTTTTCATATATTATATATTTTTAAAGTAAATTTTTGCTTTCAATAGTCCAGTTTGATTTGTAAATAAATTATATATAATGATAATATAATAAAGGTGATTATTTGCAAGTTTGTATTTTCACTAAATGCTACTTATATAACTACAGCAAATAATTTCATTCCAGAATATTATGTCCTACAAAAAAACTTATAAAACTTACATCAAATGAACAAATTGGTGAGGCCAAAAAATTACATTTTTAATATAATTTTTCTTCTACAAAGCTATGCAAAAGCTCAAAAAACTTTCAAATGATCATTTTGCATTCATATAAGCCAAAATTTACAGGAATACACAGCAAAATGCATAGCAATACACAATAATATACATTAAAATACACAAAAATACACCACAACAATATATAGCTATGTATTGTTAAATACACACTAATAAACACCAATACACAATAATACATACAAAAACATATCAATACACATCAATATACAACAATACATAACAATACATACTAATACACAATAAAATATACAGCAATACGAAGCAACATACACAACAAAATACTTAGCAACATACATAAATACACACCAATACATAATAAAATACATAGTAATACACATCAATATACAATAGTACACATTAATACACACTAATACATAATAAAATACATATTAGCACACAATAATACACACCAATATACATCAATAGACAATAATACACATTAATACATAAAAATACACAAAAAAACACACACGTACACAATAAAATACAAAACAATATGTAGCAATAAATACCAATATACAATAATATAAAATAATATAAAGCAATACACAATAAAATATACATTAATACATAGCAATATACAATAAAATACACATCAATACACATTAATATATAACAATACACACAAATAAATACTAATGCATAATAACACACACTAATACAGCTGTGAACAAGCTCAAAAGATTAAAAAAATAATATTTTTAGAAAAAAGTATTTCTTATACACATATTTGTACATGCTCAAAAAGATTTGAAATGAACAAAAATAACACAAAAACTATTCAAATTGTTGTATCTTTATCATATGCTTCTCATTTTTCTCTCTCAACAGGTATCAAAATTGATATTATATCTTCATCGCACAACTTCGACTTTCAATATTTACAAGGCTTGCATTCTCTCACACCAAATCACTACCCCTTTCGATATCTACCATCAAAGTTGTTGTTCATCTTTTCTTATTAAAGAAATCCTCGCCGATGAACTAAAAAGAAAAACCTCGCAGATGAACTCCATTGACAGCCATAAATCTTCGTGTTCTAACTTTTAGCTCATTCCCTCTCCCTCGACGACCAAGCAAAACAAATAAACAATGAATTTTTTTTTGATTTTTTATTTCATATCATTACCTGAAATATTTGGGGATTTGAACGTTTTCTCCCTTTTTTTTCACCTGAAATATTTTGAAGTTTTTTCGGGTTTCACTAATTTTAAAAATGCATGATAAGAGTTGGGCAGGGCCATCTGGTCGAAGAATAAAAAGTGTCTAAATACATGTCAACATGTAATTGGAGTCCGAACGTAGAGCTTTATTTGGACTCCGCATAAAATAATTTCTCAAAAATTGTCAATGTTGCTGAAGCTCCTCAAAAGAGACTATATGTATTTAAAAGATTATTTTACAAAGGATCCACACCTATGAATCAGATTGTCACTAAGCATAAGGTCTTTGTCATACCTATTAATGTCACTACTCCCGTTTAGATCATTCACACTAGAAAAACATGATATAATAGCATCCTCATCCGAACATATATTGCATCCTCATCCGATTAAGTCAGGAGTGTTGAAATGTGAGTATAACACTAGTAGCCGGTTTATCCAGCCATAGCTTCAAATTTAGATCTAGACACATTGGAGGATTTGAGTACTTGAGATAAAACATTTGTTCATAGTCTATAGGCAGGAAATGCGAACAAAGAAGTTGCTTTATCCAAAGCCAATTACAAACTAGACCACGACCTTCTCGCCGACGGGTTGGGAGGAGTTGTAACTACCATGCATTGGCTCCTCCTTTCAAACTGTTGACTGTAACAATTCAGCCGACCAACTCCCCACCGACATACCCAAACGACGCAATCGACGGCGGTCCCACCTCACGACGATTCAGCCACCGCCATTCACAAAAAAAAAAATAAAATTCCCTCTCATTCGATACATACAGGGGGACGAACGCTTTCAGAACGACAAAAAAAAAAAAGAGACGAAACTTACCTCTCGGCTTTGTCGTCGGACTGGACGCCGATCTCCAACCTCCCTCTCCGACCTCGACGCCATCGACCCGTGCCCTAGCCCACATCCGCCGCCGCTCCGCCGACTGCCGGCCATACCCGCCTCCGTCGAACAAAGACCCGCCGACCTCAAGTCACCGACCCTTGTACTAGTCGGATCATCTCCTGCCTCCGCACTCTCCGAGCCAACCGACCGCCTGCTCCGACGACTCCGACCGGCCGCCGAACTCCTGCCGTCGCCGCCTCCGACCCGATCCCTAGCCTCCTCCTCCGTGCGTGACTCCGCCTACCTGCTTCTGATCGGGCCTTCTCCCTCTCTATTATATATATATATATATATATATATAAACAGATATTAATATATTATAATATATATAAGTATATAATATAATATAATATTATAAAATAAAATAAAATAAGAGAGAGAGAGAGATGTGGAGAGAAAGAAAATGAGAGGGATTTTCAAACAGATGTCGAAGACCCCGGCCGTCGTACCTTAGGTCCGGCCGGGATGGTTCCAAATTGAAGACCTGCGCCGTTGATTTTTAATCCGGGCAGAAGATTTTAAAATTTGAAGACCCCGCGCCGTCGTATCTTAGATCCGGCCGGGATGGTTCCAAATTGAAGACCTCACGCAGTCGATCTTAGATCCTGGTGAGATGGTTGGAAATTGAAGCCCTTACGCCGTCGACCTTAGGTCCGGGTAGGAAGAACTACGGCAGTGCCGTCCCGATTTCTCCCTCGGTGGGGAGGAGACGCCGGGAGGCTGCCGAAATTTTCATTGAACGACAAAAAGGACTTGGACTACAAAAATCTAAAATTGATTTGAATATAATTAAAATTTAAAATCAATTTTAAATAAAATTTGATCAAATAATTTTAGACCTAAATTCAGAATGAACTCAGATCTAATTTGATTTGAAATTGACTTGAATATGCGTTACATTCAAATTGGACTTTTCGTTAAGGTCTTGCACTCAATGAAGCAACTAATATATTTGAGCCACTATCAAATCATAAATGATACCGATTTCTATTGAGGTTCAAATAGACTATATTGATATTTGATTATCTTATCAAATATTCAAAATTTTAAATTAACATTGGTTTAAAAGCTCTTGAATAATTAATTGAGAAAATGATATCACATTGCAAAATGTTTGAAACTAAATGATTGAAGGAAGATATACTCTCGAGTGATGGAGATGAAATCTTGCACTTGTCGAGTTAATAGGGAGAGGACTTCTAAATCATATTGATGACGATGGCTGCATCCTGGATAAAAATGAGCATTTCAAGAATAATGAAATAATCAGAGATGTCTAAAGTGATTGAACTATCAGTAATCATGTTGATACAACGATAACCATCGAGAAGAGCGCTTTAGTCTCTAATGAATACTACAATTCACCTATTAGTAGGAATAAGAAATTCGTAGTGCAAAAAATAACTAGTTCGCAAGCAAGGACAAGGAGTTTATATCAAATAAATTAGTCTACCTATGGGAGAGAATATGAGAACTTATATCAAGCAAGATAAGTCTCCTACGAACACAATCTCCTAACATCTATCGAGTAAATCTCCTCCGGGAATTGTGTCAAATGACAATAAAGAAGACAAAATTGTTTGAAACGTCAAAATACATCTTATCTGAAGTAAAATTCATTGATAGCAACGCCACCGGATCCGCAACACGTGTGCAAGCGGACAGAAGGCGTTCATAGGCCCTTAAGTGAAATCCTGGGCATTTTCTAAATAAAATCATTCTCATAATTTGATCATATTTAAATATTCTAAAATGCCCCTTATATATTAAATATGATCCTTTAGACTGAAACCCCTACATGTGCTCCGACAAATGCAATAAATTTCTAAATGCCAATGTCCGAGAATTCTGCACAGGGTCAAATGCTACAACCCGCATGTGCTCCAATCGACACATCTAAGTCCTAAAATCCAACGATTCAAGAATGCTACGCGGGTCTATATTCAGGTTTCATCCTCCTCCTTGAAAGGACCGGAGTCGACATAACTTGATTCATAAAATGCCTCCCAAGATCCTATGAAATTACAATCAACTTTGAAATCACTCCGATGATGGCCGTGTTGACTGGAAATCTCAACCGGAGGGGTCAAATCTCAAATCCAATAAAAGCCTAAATTTCTTAAAATAAAACCAGTCACCTAAAAAAACTCAAAACTAAAAAAAAATCATCCACCTCCCGCAATCGTTTGTCGGGGGTGATAAATTTGAAATTAACCTCAACTCACAAAGAGCGAATGCTGTCGGGAGTATCACTACGATTCATCCTCAAACAGTCTCTTGCCAACAGGGACGTGGCACGTGCCCTCTGATCGGGTGGTTTTGCTGCGAAATGGCACCATTATATTACGATCACGACCAAAGCCCGTATGTTCCCTAAAGGCGTCAAACCCTTGAGCGATGGATCATAGGGTATATTCGATAGGCATAAAGCCCTCTGTCAGCTAAGGTGAATTCATATATATCCCCTTAGATAAACATCAACTCAGGTCTACAAGGTATTCTTGGACGAAGCAACCCATGGCTGCCGACAAGATGCCTTCTGTCAGGTTGGGTCGACTACCTCCTCTGACTAAGTAGACCAGGGACCACAATGGCCCGGGACGACGGAACCATGGGATCTTGATCGGGCCCATTATCCATTCCCCCACCATCCGCTTAAGTGCAAGATGGTGCAATTTCAATTTTAAATATTAAATCTTTCAAAACCTATAAATTTCCAAGCTTCCAAACATTTCAAATCCTCAATTTCCAAAATCAAATCATTGCTGCTACTATATGCCAGATAACACGTATTTCTACATATCTGATCGACGACTAGCCTTAATCGAAAGTTCTCTCTCATTATCGGGAGGGGTAATTAACTATAGGGGCTTGCGCCTATAGGAAACCAGAACTCAGATCATAAAGTCCTCACCAAATGAGGGCGAAATCTCTGGGTAGTGTCTTATCTACAAACCCAATCTGCCTTCTGAAAATTCCCCCGGGATCATCACATCCTAAAATTGGAAATTTTCGGAGCCCACAGATTTCTGGCGACTCCGCTGGGGAATGGTTTCTCTTTCCATCTCTGTCTAGTCACTTATATGCTATAGTAGCAATAAAAAAATGATGATAATATTGAGCTATGTACGGTGAACATTAGGATGTGACATTTGGTTATTATGTCCAAAGATCCATCACTGAAAGGTCCCGATAGAGTTAAAAGCCAACCATCTATTATGATGGCAGAGCAAAGAATGAATCAAGATATGTACGGTGAGCATCGGGGTGTGACACTTGGACGCATATCCAAAAATTCACTACCGAAAGGTCCCGGCATAAGGGGAAAACAAATATAGAGGCTCACATCTCTAAAAAAAAAAATAATTCAAATAATGGTGTGACATCTAGTGTGTACTCCTAGAGATCCACCATCAAAAAAAAAATATCAAAGTAGGTCCTAAAAATGGCCTCTACAGACAATATTTTTGAAGATCGACACTTTGGAGAATTCTCCAAGATATCACTTCACTTTTCAACTATAACTTCTCGTATTGAAGAGGATCCTCGTCTGATTTTTATCAGTGTCCTTCTGCTCGAAGGACAAATAGAAGAAATAAAAGAACTTCTCTGTGAATTCAGGGACTGTTTTGCCTGGACATATGCTGAGATGTCTGGCTTATCCCGTGATGTGGCGATTCACAGATTAGTCATCAAACTAGATGTCACTCATATCAAGCAAGCTCCAAGGATAATGATATTGGAGATTGAAGACTAAGTGATTATAAAAACAATGAAGCTAATAGAGGCTGGCTTCATCCGAAAAGAAAAATATGTCGATTGGATCTCAAATATTTTCCTGGTGAAGAAGAAGAACGGTCAGATTTATATCTGTATCATTTTTTTTGGATCTCAATAAGAGGGATCGTTAGGATTCAATCAAATCAAGATGGCGACTGAAGATGAAAAGCATACATCATTCAGAACATCTATAGGCATATTCTACTACACAGTCATGCCTTTCGGCCTCAGGAACACTAGTGCCACCTATCAATGGGTAATAACACATGTATTTGATGAGCTAGTACATTAAAAGGCTAAGTGTTATATTCCAAATACTGAGGAGATCAATCATCCCAAACTGAAAAAAAAAAATCGGTGGTAAATTTGTATCCAATTGAGGAGGGCGCCTTTATTATCGAGAAGGTGCTTCAAGGAGGAGCTTATCAGTTATTTGATCGAATGGTCAAAGGCCCATGCCGCCGATCAATGGCCGGTATTTGAAAAAATTACTATACATGAAATTGCCCAGGGAAATATTATGCTTGATACGCTATATTTTCATACATATCTATTAGGATATATATTCAATATTTTAAAATTCTCATATGTCATGAGAATACATTTCAAAATCCCCCATCAGACTGGGGGCATTTTAAATATTTTGTTCGGGTCGACATCGCGCCGCGTGCCGAGATCCCCAAACAAATATTTAAAATTTCAAGACTAATTCTATTCTATTTTAAAATGTCCCTGTAAGACATGGGGCATTTTAAATATTTATTCGGGTAGACATCGCGCCGTGATCCCCGAATAAATATTTAAAATTATCAATTCAAATGCTCTTTTGTGCTAAAGAATACAAATACTTGTTTTCCAAAGTAGATGTAGGTGATCTTTCAAAAGATCGAGACAACACCTTCTTCAACAAACCAAGACTCAAATGTCAAGAAAGAGACTTTTGTGGCTACGTACTTTCTACAAATTGAGCCGGAAAAGCTTGAAGTCTTTCAACAGCCTGAAGCTTAAGGTTCGAATGGGTGTAAGAGGTCGAATCCAACATGCCCAATTTATGGTCGGATCGCTGACAGCTCTGTCTACTCAATAAGCCATAAATAAGAACGACCGTAGTAGCGGAACCCCCGTTTCGTCAACCCGTCAGTAGGGACTGCAGAAAGAACGAAGGAAAATTTGGCTCGACAAGTTTAAGTGATCGTAGTCTACAAAATTCTCCCAAATAATTGGAGAATCAAAGTTCTAGTGGGAGGAAGGAATATCGAGCAAACTACCAAATATGTGTAGGCTCCAAATCTTCAACCACAAAGGAGAACTTCAAATCTACCAACTTCAGTGAAGTTAGCATTGGGAAGCGCATTTCTCATAGCTTAAGTATGAAACCTGAATGGGTGTAAAAGGTCAGATCGAACAAGCACAAATATGACCGGATCGCTGGCAGCTCCGTCTACTCAACAAGCCATAAGAAAGGCTGTAGTAGAGGAACCCCCATCCTAGCAACCAGAGGGCAAAGAGCTATTAAATTCTAGCTCTCCCGATCTGATGAATTCAAGTTATTCAGATTAAAGTCTTCTCAAGTGGTTAAGGATCAAGATACTACCTACGTTCGGTACTATCAACTGAATCCAGAACCTGTAAATCCTTCAACAAATTCGTAAAGCACAAAGCGAGGATCGAATGAATTTTTCTTCAACAAGTACGTCAAAGCACAAAGCAAATGACCGAAGAAAATTATCCCAATGTTCGCATAAAGCCCAAGGCTGAACTAGGTGGATTCTATCATCAACAAGTTCGTTATGCACAAAGCTCTGGACCGATGACTTCTCACCACCGACCTAGTGCAAACCTAGAGGGTTTAGGTCTCCGGCATCTACTCCTTCATCAAGCCCGCAAAAGCTAGAAGCAAAGGGAAGAAGGTATAAATCTCCTGACAAGTCAGTAAAGACAAATCAGATAATTCTTCATCAAATGTCCGTAGCACAAAGCACACGGCAGAAGAACCAAAATCATAATATTCAAGTTAAAGATATGAAAAGAAACATCCTGAATGACATCCTTGGTGCTGAGAAGATAATTATTTCACACCAAAGAATTGGTGGTAAATTTGAACCAAATTGGTAAGGTCCTTTTGTCATCGAGAAGGTGTATCAGGAAGGAGGCTATCAACTCATCGATCTGGAAGATCGAATACCTATGCCCCCGATCAATGGTAGATACTTGAAGGAGTATTATTCTTAGAAAAGCAAGCTAAAGATTAATTCCCTTCAAAGAAAGAAAATATTTCTAAGATGTCTTAGAAATTCTCCCACGAGACAGGGGGCGTTTTTAAGTTTAAAAATGCCAAAAATCTGATGACGGATGAAATTTCCCTTCAAGACAGGGGGCATTTTAAATATTTATTTGGGTTATCATCGAACTCCAAATAAATATTTAAAATTATTCATGAAGCTATCACAGTATAAATACGGGGCAGAAGCTGGTGCCTTCAAGCAGGAAAATATACAATCATCGCAAAAAATTTTTGCCAAAATCTCGAAGTTCAGATTGAGAAGAAATTTTGATCTACAACTTCAACAAATCAAATTCGACAAGTATGAACTGTCATAGTACAAGTCCAGTGCTCAAACAGATATAATATCAGTCTCAATGAGCCTATGTGTGGTCGAGCCACTGATAGCTTTACTTACTCAACAAGCCGTTATAAGAGGCCGTAGTAGGAAAGCGCCTGTTTTGTTAGCCTGATGACAAATACTATCAAGTTTGATATTTATCCGATTTAACAAATCAAAGCAGTTCAAATTCAAAAAATTTCTCAACTAACAAATGGATTGAGGCAAAATTCAGAAAAGTCTCAGTCAAGTCAAAGGCACCAAGCCACAATAAAAACTCCTTTCAAATTTAAAGTCATTATCCTTCAATAAATCTGTCAAGCATAAAGCTAAGATCGAAGGAGATTCTCTTCTTCAGCATGTCCGACAAAGCACAAAGCTTGGGACCGAAGAAGTCATCCCACAGTTCATACAAAGCCATAGGCTGAACAAAGGGAATATTGTCACCATCAAAGTCCGCCATGCAAAAAGTTTTGGACAAATGACTATTTACCACCGACCTAATATCATTCTAAAGAATTTAGGTCGTCAGTATGGATTCTTCATCAAGCCCATGAAAGCACAAAGCTAGGGCAGAAGAAATGTTAATTCATGGCAAATCGTAAAGATAAATCATGGATTTCTACAAGGCCATCTATGCGACATCTAAAATCAAATTTTAGAGATCTATAGGGTCAACCAGTTTACAACAAACATGATCTGCAATAGAGCGCATATCATATTTGTTGGGGGGCATTTGTTGACTGTAACAATTCAGCCGACCAACTCCCCACCGACATACCCAAACGACGCAATCGACGGCGGTCCCACCTCACGACGATTCAGCCACCGCCATTCACAAAAAAAAAAAATAAAATTCCCTCTCATTCGATACATACAGGGGGACGAACGCTTTCAGAACGACAAAAAAAAAAGAGACGAAACTTACCTCTCGGCTTTGTCGTCGGACTGGACGCCGATCTCCAACCTCCCTCTCCGACCTCGACGCCATCGACCCGTGCCCTAGCCCACATCCGCCGCCGCTCCGCCGACTGCCGGCCATACCCGCCTCCGTCGAACAAAGACCCGCCGACCTCAAGTCACCGACCCTTGTACTAGTCGGATCATCTCCTGCCTCCGCACTCTCCGAGCCAACCAACCGCCTGCTCCGACGACTCCGACCGGCCGCCGAACTCCTGCCGTCGCCGCCTCCGACCCGATCCCTAGCCTCCTCCTCCGTGCGTGACTCCGCCTACCTGCTTCTGATCGGGCCTTCTCCCTCTCTATTATATATATATATATATATATATATATATAAACAGATATTAATATATTATAATATATATAAGTATATAATATAATATAATATTATAAAATAAAATAAAATAAGAGAGAGAGAGAGATGTGGAGAGAAAGAAAATGAGAGGGATTTTCAAACAGATGTCGAAGACCCCGGCCGTCGTACCTTAGGTCCGGCCGGGATGGTTCCAAATTGAAGACCTGCGCCGTTGATTTTTAATCCGGGCAGAAGATTTTAAAATTTGAAGACCCCGCGCCGTCGTATCTTAGATCCGGCCGGGATGGTTCCAAATTGAAGACCTCACGCAGTCGATCTTAGATCCTGGTGAGATGGTTGGAAATTGAAGCCCTTACGCCGTCGACCTTAGGTCCGGGTAGGAAGAACTACGGCAGTGCCGTCCCGATTTCTCCCTCGGTGGGGAGGAGACGCCGGGAGGCTGCCGAAATTTTCATTGAACGACAAAAAGGACTTGGACTACAAAAATCTAAAATTGATTTGAATATAATTAAAATTTAAAATCAATTTTAAATAAAATTTGATCAAATAATTTTAGACCTAAATTCAGAATGAACTCAGATCTAATTTGATTTGAAATTGACTTGAATATGCGTTACATTCAAATTGGACTTTTCGTTAAGGTCTTGCACTCAATGAAGCAACTAATATATTTGAGCCACTATCAAATCATAAATGATACCGATTTCTATTGAGGTTCAAATAGACTATATTGATATTTGATTATCTTATCAAATATTCAAAATTTTAAATTAACATTGGTTTAAAAGCTCTTGAATAATTAATTGAGAAAATGATATCACATTGCAAAATGTTTGAAACTAAATGATTGAAGGAAGATATACTCTCGAGTGATGGAGATGAAATCTTGCACTTGTCGAGTTAATAGGGAGAGGACTTCTAAATCATATTGATGACGATGGCTGCATCCTGGATAAAAATGAGCATTTCAAGAATAATGAAATAATCAGAGATGTCTAAAGTGATTGAACTATCAGTAATCATGTTGATACAACGATAACCATCGAGAAGAGCGCTTTAGTCTCTAATGAATACTACAATTCACCTATTAGTAGGAATAAGAAATTCGTAGTGCAAAAAATAACTAGTTCGCAAGCAAGGACAAGGAGTTTATATCAAATAAATTAGTCTACCTATGGGAGAGAATATGAGAACTTATATCAAGCAAGATAAGTCTCCTACGAACACAATCTCCTAACATCTATCGAGTAAATCTCCTCCGGGAATTGTGTCAAATGACAATAAAGAAGACAAAATTGTTTGAAACGTCAAAATACATCTTATCTGAAGTAAAATTCATTGATAGCAACGCCACCGGATCCGCAACACGTGTGCAAGCGGACAGAAGGCGTTCATAGGCCCTTAAGTGAAATCCTGGGCATTTTCTAAATAAAATCATTCTCATAATTTGATCATATTTAAATATTCTAAAATGCCCCTTATATATTAAATATGATCCTTTAGACTGAAACCCCTACATGTGCTCCGACAAATGCAATAAATTTCTAAATGCCAATGTCCGAGAATTCTGCACAGGGTCAAATGCTACAACCCGCATGTGCTCCAATCGACACATCTAAGTCCTAAAATCCAACGATTCAAGAATGCTACGCGGGTCTATATTCAGGTTTCATCCTCCTCCTTGAAAGGACCGGAGTCGACATAACTTGATTCATAAAATGCCTCCCAAGATCCTATGAAATTACAATCAACTTTGAAATCACTCCGATGATGGCCGTGTTGACTGGAAATCTCAACCGGAGGGGTCAAATCTTAAATCCAATAAAAGCCTAAATTTCTTAAAATAAAACCAGTCACCTAAAAAAACTCAAAACTAAAAAAAAATCATCCACCTCCCGCAATCGTTTGTCGGGGGTGATAAATTTGAAATTAACCTCAACTCACAAAGAGCGAATGCTGTCGGGAGTATCACTACGATTCATCCTCAAACAGTCTCTTGCCAACAGGGACGTGGCACGTGCCCTCTGATCGGGTGGTTTTGCCGCGAAATGGCACCATTATATTACGATCACGACCAAAGCCCGTATGTTCCCTAAAGGCGTCAAACCCTTGAGCGATGGATCATAGGGTATATTCGATAGGCATAAAGCCCTCTGTCAGCTAAGGTGAATTCATATATATCCCCTTAGACAAACATCAACTCAGGTCTACAAGGTATTCTTGGACGAAGCAACCCATGGCTGCCGACAAGATGCCTTCTGTCAGGTTGGGTCGACTACCTCCTCTGACTAAGTAGACCAGGGACCACAATGGCCCGGGACGACGGAACCATGGGATCTTGATCGGGCCCATTATCCATTCCCCCACCATCCGCTTAAGTGCAAGATGGTGCAATTTCAATTTTAAATATTAAATCTTTCAAAACCTATAAATTTCCAAGCTTCCAAACATTTCAAATCCTCAATTTCCAAAATCAAATCATTGCTGCTACTATATGCCAGATAACACGTATTTCTACATATCTGATCGACGACTAGCCTTAATCGAAAGTTCTCTCTCATTATCGGGAGGGGTAATTAACTATAGGGGCTTGCGCCTATAGGAAACCAGAACTCAGATCATAAAGTCCTCACCAAATGAGGGCGAAATCTCTGGGTAGTGTCTTATCTACAAACCCAATCTGCCTTCTGAAAATTCCCCCGGGATCATCACATCCTAAAATTGGAAATTTTCGGAGCCCACACAAACGTTCAGGCTACGCACTTAACCGATTTCTCCGGCTAAATCTCCATATATTCAAAAAAATATTTCTACCGATCTCTCCCAATCCAAATAGTCCTCAACGTATAAACGGACATAATAAAATGGGATATCGAGATTCACTCGAATTTCTCCCTGTGGACTACCATAAGGATTACCCCCGTGTCAGCGAATAAACTGGGCCGGTAAGTTCTCACCCTTAGAGTTGGACAAAATTTTCACATTAAAACGTCTCCGTCCGTGATCTCGATCCCGATCACACTTTTCTATGGCCAATGCGGCCTGCGTATGCAACCGATTGGGGTGATTACCTCCCATCTGATTCCTGATAGCTCGAAACCCCCTGCACATATCCACATATAGCTGGAAAAGATCAGTGGTTGCCTCATACATCCGCCTGTTTAGACTATTTTGGACTTCCCATAAGGCTTCAAGACTACTATCGTCATCGCCAGTCCCTCATCTACTACCATCCGCCATGCCTCAATGCACAAAGCTCTAATACCAAAACTGATGTAGGTAATTGGGAGAAGAATGCGTTAAGCAGCCAGACAAATAGAACAATAACAGAGCAAATCAAATGACACATAAAAGGATTGTATATATTCTTTTATATCTTTTCTTCAGTGATACATTTATATATGACCCAGCTGTCCAAAGAGCTAAAAGTGGAAATACTAACATAAGCTAAAACCATACAAGCAAATAACAAAAAGGAAAATTATAGTAGTGGGGAATATAAATTAATAAAGCAGTAATGAAAAGAGCAAGAGTGCAATAGCATAACAGAACAACATGATATTCCCTTAGCTTATGATGTACCGCATCACAATATTCTTCCTCAAAACAAATTTGAAAACCTAAAATGGATGAGGATAAATACTTCTAGTGGTAATCGATAACAATCATTTTGGACTCAACAACATCAAACTCCTATTCATCAAATGAATGAACATTAAATCTTATCTGGTAGAGTACATAGGTCTTTGATGGTTATCAAGGAGATTGATTTGATTAAAAGAAAGTATGAACATATGGTTGTAACCGAGGCCAAAAAAGCTCCAACAAAAATTTAGTCTATTAACTCAACAACAACCCAAGCATAAAAGTTGAACATTGGGGTGCTGAGGCACTTGGATTTGATTCTAAGAATCAAAAGATCCCCCTAAAAGAGAAAATAGAGCTGGAGGACAAAGCGTCATGAACAAAATATATTAAGAATACATAGACGAGAGAGTTGGTGGGTACTCAAAGAGATCCTCAATTAACAAGTCCTGTCAAAATTGGGCTTATAAGAGGAAGGTTCTTCTCGATGATGCATGCCTTGATTGACATTTGACACTTGTACAAATGTCACTAACTAGTTGCAAAAATTCCATTGCGTTTATTTTACAATTATTGATAATTTTTAGGTGTCAAAAGAGGCTTATTTCCTTATAGTGACTTAGATTCAAAATTAAATGAAGCAAGATGTAGAGATAAACTACAATAAGATAATACACTGTAAACTCATGGATTAATAGCCATATGGCTTGTTGTGTCATGGAATATTTGCGGCATTAAAGAAATATAAAGATCCAAAATGCAATCAGATGAAAGAGTAAGTGTAGCATTCATAAAAGACACTAAGATTTTTACGTGGAAAACCATAAATAGGGGGAAAATTACTAGGCTTGGCCCAATTTGAATGAAACTAATAGTATTTGAAGTTGATTACAAATGAGACCCTTCCTTGGGGGAAAGGCCTTGGCTTGTGTAATAAATATATATCATATGAAATGCATTACATGGTGGGAATAGGAAAAATCAATGTTGACGTGTTCGTTTGGGAGGAAGGACCATAGTCGGCGGGCGATGGAGGTCACAAAGACCATTATCTAGCGACGAAAGTCGGAAGAACGGTAGTCGGCATGCAACGGAGGTTGGAAGGACTGTTGTCTAGCGATAGAGGTTAGAAGGATCGTAGTCGGCGGGCTATGGGGGTCGGAAGGATTGTAGTAAGTGTGGGACGGAGGTTAGAAAGATCATTGTCTGGCGACGAAGACCGAAGGACCATAGTAGGCAGGCGATGGTGGACAGAAAGACTGTTGTTTGGCGAAGGAGGTTAAATGGACCGCAGTCGGCTAGTGATGGGGGTCAAAAGTCCGGCGATGGGCAAAAGTCAGACGTCAAGCGAAAGTTCAACAATGGATAAAAGTACGGTGCAAATGGAAGATGGAAGTCCGATGACGGGCAAAAGTCTGTTGTCTGCCGACGCAAGGAAGTCCAATGTCGTGTAGAAGTCTGACGAAAGTCCGGCGGCAGTTGAAAGCCTGGCTCCTGGTATGAGTCTAACAAAAGTCTGTCAACGACAAAAGTCCAGCGATAGGAGAAAGTTCGGGTGTAGGATAAAAATCTGGCGACTGGAAGAAGTCCGACATCGAGTAGAAGTCCGGCGATGAGAGGAAGTCTAGCATATGGAAGAAGTTTGTGGAAAGTCTAATAACGGGCAGAAGTCCGACGATGGATCGAAGTTCGAGCATCTAGTAGAAATCCGACGACATTTGGAAGTGCAACATCGGTTGGTGGTCGGGAGGTGGTTAAGGAGGAGTCTGGTGGCAAGAGAACTCTTCATTCTCTTCCTTCTCTTTTTGCTTGAGCCTCTTTTCTCGTTGCTTGGCCCACTCTCATGAGAAATGAGGGGTCTATTTATAGTTTTTTGAGAGAGACATGATAAATAATTAAGAGGAAGATCAAGGGTAAATTGAGAGTGGTTTGAATGGACGACCAATATTGAATCCCTCAATCATGGGCCGTTTACTAGAAATTTGAATGCCTTAATTATATAATAATTTAATGATCTTGGGCTCATGGGATTCGTCTTATTGAGCCGCTCGATTCGATTATAAGCATGTCACATTTTAAAATTATTTGGTAATCCAAATTATGGATTGAACCTCCAAATGAGCCTCGGGTCTTTGATTGGGACTCATTTGGGCTTGGTTTGAGTCAAATTTTGTGTTGTTGGTTTCGTCTTTTTGGGACATTCAGTTCGACTATAACTTTGTTGAAATCGAAGTTCAGATAGTCTCTAATTTAATTTTGGAAGTTTCCAACTTGATTTTCCCTCGAGATTCAATGTCCGATCAACATAAGTTTTTAATGATATATCATTTGCCCTCTTATTTTCGAACGTCAAAGCTTCAGAATTCCAAAAATGCTTATCATAGTATTTCAAATTATTCAAATTGCAAAAACTATAAAAAAAAATACACTACAAAAAATTTAAAAGTAATCAAATTTGATCATAAATACTCCATTGAGCTCCAAAAGTGTTAAAATTGGATTGAGAACTTCTAAAAATGATTTCGGGGACCACAAAAAAGTCTTATTATGACTATCTAGGCTGAAAAATTGGACCCAAAACATTTGGGTGGCCGAATAGACCGGCTACCGCCGGTGGAGGGCCCGCGTTAACGCGTGAATCTCCCCTTAGGACATCTCAAACTGAACTTCAAAAGCTTGAATGACGTCCCTGGCTAGCTCCTGCCAAACCGCAAAATTTTCGCTATTTGGTTACGGGTGAACAATGGGACGCTAATATTGGTGTTGCACTGTTCATCCCTGCCATTTTTACCCCTTTGCCGAATTTGCCGCGGGAAAGAAGAGACGACCGTTTCCTGCAAAAGCGTGAAAAATGGAGTTCGATTGGAGATGAATCACGACATTTTGTACTTTCTAGACATTTTGAAATGAA
The DNA here is from genome assembly GCA_022539455.1 of Dendrobium nobile. Taxonomy (NCBI): domain Eukaryota; kingdom Viridiplantae; phylum Streptophyta; class Magnoliopsida; order Asparagales; family Orchidaceae; genus Dendrobium; species Dendrobium nobile. Next base: position 8,614,383 of record CM039723.1, on the reverse strand, counting down.
AAATGAGATTTTCGATTGGAGATGCTCATAGGGTGCGTGGCTAATGCAGCAGCCAACAAATGAAGCAGCCGTTGGATGCGGTTATAATAATAAAAAAAAATTATTTTTGAGCAACTCACATTTTTATTTTTTTAGAGAGAGAGGAATATAAAAATTTTTCTTTTTTTGCGGTGCTCGCATTTTTTTGAGAGAGAGCGATATTATTATTTTTTCTTCATGGTGCACACCTTTTTTTTCTAAGAGAGAGATAAATTTTTTCTCTTTCTTTATTTTTTTGTGGGGCCGCCTTTTTTTTTTTAGAGAGATTTTTTTTTAATTCCAAAAATTCCATTATGGTGCACAAAAATTTTCTAGAAATTTCTAAGATAATTTTAAAAAAGTTTTGAACGAATTCTGATTTATTGTTCCTCCACATTTTATCTCCTTAGGTTTGCAATTCATTGCTACAGCTTTTATTGAACGAATTCTGATTTATTTTTGTTCAAGCAACTACAATTCTTATATTATTTTACACAACATGATTTTATTTTCAAACAAACACTTTTCTTACTTATATTGAAAAAAATATTTTTTATAATATTGACAACGAAGTGATTGTTCAATGATTTGAAAATATGAAGACTGAAGGGAGAAACTCTTGGTGAAATATAGGGAAAAAATGAATATTATGTGTTTTTAATTGTAAGTTTTTGCATTATATAATTTATCTTTTTTACTTACAAGTCTAAAAATTTTTTTTTTAAACTGTCCATGTCGGACTCAAGCCCATATGAAAAATGTTGAGAGTTTTTAACGTATTGATGATTTGTGCCTCCACATCAAAAAAATCCTAGCTCTACCTTTAATTGTGTAATTGATGGAAGGAATAATGAAATAAAAAAAACGTAAGTATTTTTGAAAGCCTACCTGTATCCATCCATGACGAATCATTCTTACTCCCCTAGAGTGCCCGGAAGCCAATGTGGTCGGGATCGAGAACTCCCAGTCTGATCGATGGAATAATGGGAAACATGCAGCTAAAAACTTAAATTAAAATTAAAAAAATGCTTATATCGGGCAATTTAATTTTTTATTATAAAATCGTAAAAGTGAACACCTAAACAAATAATTAAAAGCAGTTTCAATAAACACTTATAAAATTATAACTCAAGCCCTCGTTTGAGAGGGTGTTTTTACGCCGTTTCCGATTATAATCGGTAAAAACAGTTTCAAAATCCGTGCTCGTATCAGAACACACTGGCGCCGGACAAACCATCATCGACTCCGGCACGCAGTTCACATCCCTACTCAGCCCTGCTTACTCCGCGCTATAAACCAAAATTTTAAGGCGGACGAAGTGGTAAGGGTTACTGAAGGAATTGGGGGAGCCAAATTTTGTGTACCCGTATCCTTCCTGACCGAAATCCATGGAGAATGCTGAAAGTTTTGGCACAGTTCTCTCGGCGCCAATACCACACGGCTCGTTCCTCTGTAAAATCCCGCACAGCTCAGTCTCGGCGCCACGTTCAACTTTTTGTTCGCGTAAGCTAATAGTTTTTTTAATACTATAAATAAAACCGAGGCAACTTAGAAATAATAGGTCGAAAGAAATTTGGAGCAAGATGCAACGTGACAAGTTTTTGTTAAGGTTAGTGAAATAATGAGTTTACATATCTTAATTTAGTTAATGAATTGCTATTTTTTTTAATCCCATTAGATATGTCTATATCAGAGGCCACTAAAATCCCTCTTATAAAGCCAAAAGGTATACTCTGTCTCGTGTGCCATGAAGATTTCAAAAGAGCAAAGAGGCTTAAGGATGTTGAGGATATGGAAAGGCACTATAAAAGCCATAAAAAAGTAGTTAAAGTACTGTTGCGGCAGGTGTGGTAACAGTTTTTTGCAAGTGGCGGAACTGTTAATTCACAGACTCGAAGCAGATCATAACATTAAGGCATACTTCCTTTTGGAATAAAGAAGAATATGTCATTCATCTTCTCGCTGTCCAGAGGGTTTTTGCGGGGTTTTCTGCTCTGCTAGGGTTTTAAGCTTCTACTTCCTTTCAGTCGCCGTCTCTTCCCTTCGGAGAAGAGGCTTCATCTCTGCCTTATGAAGCTCGCTGCACATGATTTTCCTCCACTTTCTTCACCCTCGCTCATGGGTCAACCTCTAGTGCTCCCTTTTGATTCCTATGCTGAGAATCTTTCTATTCCAGCTTCTAAACCTACCAACTTCCCGATGTCTTTTGTTTCGTATGCTCCGAAGCTATCTTTCAAGGGTAATGATCTCTCAGAAGGTGCCAACATTTGAAATCTCTTGCTGGTGGGTTACTCGATCGGTCCGAGACCCTACTATGAGAGGTTACTTACGGCTATGAAAAAGGTTTGGAGCATCAAAGGTTCGATGTCTCTACTTTCTCTTGCTGATGGTTTCTTTCTGTTAAAATTTGCTGCTTTGGAGGACCTGGAAATGATGTGGAATGGGGGACCTTGGTTTTTGTTGTGAAAGCCATTTATTCTACAATGCTGGTCACCAAAATTTAAACCAGTCAAGGATGAGTCCGCTTCTATCCCGATTTGGATCAAAATCATTAACCTTCCTCTGGCTTTGTAGACTCCTTTGGGGATTTCTAGAATAGCCAGTTATATTGGCATTCCCATTTCGGTTGATTCTCTCACTGCTAACCGAACTAGACTCACATTTGCTAGGGTGTGTATGCAAATTAATAAAAATTATGCTCTTCCTAATGTGATTTCGATAGACATTGAAGGTGAATACATGAACCTCAAGGTGGTCTATGACTGGAAACCATCTCCTTGTGATGGTTGTGGATCCCTCTTCCATCCTTTCTCTCTTTGCTTTACTAATCCCAACCCAAAACCTACTATCCCACCTGTTGGTCGTCCCAAAGGTAGGAGTTCTAGCCGGAATTCTACTATGAGGTAGCAACTTACTTCCTCAAAACCCCCTTTCCCGTGTTCTGCTAATACGCTCTCGGATTCAGCCCCTCCTCCTAGAAACTTACCCTCTTCTCCTCCCATTGTGGAGCCTTCTGTGGCTCTAGCGCCTGCTAAAACCACGCCACCTCCCCAGTCTTCATCTCCTATCATTCTGTTTATTGTTCCTCAGGCTTTGCCTGTTTCCTCTCTTGCTTGCCCCTCTAAAGACCTACCCTTGCCTAATCTAAACCTTCCTATGGATGTTGCTTCTTCCTCGGAGCTTCCTTCCCCCTCTTCATGTCTTCCTCCTCCAAAAGTTCCTATTGCCAACATGTTTGCTTCCTTACAATCTGAAGAATCTGATCGTCCTCCCCAAGATAATCCTCCTGGCATGGATGACTTGCCTGGACAAGTCCTCAAAGGTTAATACCAAATTCCCCAAAGAAACCAAAAAAGGTAAGCCTAAGACCATAAAAAAGGCTAAAGGATCTCGTTATTAATGTCTTGCACACCCATAGCTTGTTGAAATGTGAGGGGTTTTAATAACCCTGACAAAGTTCGTTTTTGCAAAGAATTAATTTCTGCTCACAGTCTCAAATTTTTGGGTATTCTTGAAGCCAAAATCCCTATTTAGTCCACTTTGGATCCGTGGTTTCTTAACTCTCATAAAGTGTATGAAGATGAGGCGAGTTACAACAACTTCTGCTTTTCTAATCCTTGGAGGATTTGACTTAAATGGGACAAGTCTGTTGTCTCTTTCTCTCCATCTTTCACCTCTTCTCAAATAATTCATGGAACTTTCTCTTCTGGTTCTTCTTCTTCTATTCAGCTTTATGTTGTCTATGCTTCTAATAATGTGATTGATAGAAAAGAGCTTTAGGATGATCTTCGAAATGTTGCTCCTCCTCTTGATCAACCTTGGATTATCATGGGTGATTTTAACTTCTATAGATACTATTATGAAAAAGCTAGTGGTAATCCTCCTTCTCAAAGCTCTTTGGGGGAACTTAATAAATGCATTTTTTTATTGTGGTGTTCAAGATCTTGCCTCGATAGGGCTCTTATATACGTGGTTCAATCAAAGGTTGATATGCCTATTCACATAAAGCTGGACAGGGTATTAGTTAACTTAGCGCTTATTAATTGTTTTCAAATTGCTTTTTATAAAGTTGCTCCTCCTGGGGGTTCGAATCACTCCCCCCTCATCTTTATGGATTCCTCTTCTTATGTCCCTAAGGTTCGTTTCATGTTTAAAAATTATTAGGTGAAGATGAATTCTTTCTGGGATGAAGTGATGCTGGCTTTTTCTAGACCTCTTGAAAGCAGCCCAATTTCTGATTTTTATCAAAGCCTCAGGATCCTTAAAAGTGCTATTAAAGGGAAGAAGTGGTCCTCTTCCAACTACTTGTCTAATGCCATCCTTGAATTAAAAAACTCTTAGAGCTGCTTCTTAAATGATCTTCAATCCCAACCTTTGAACCAGGAATTGAATATCTCCCTAAGGGGATTAATGATCAACTTGCTTTCCATCAATCTGCTTGATCTTCCTGGATGTCTCAACGTGCCAAGGTTTACTGGCTTACAAAAGGTGAAGATGACTTGGGGTTTCTTTTTGCTAAGATTAAGGCAAGGAATAATAGGAATATCTTAAGAGAAATTACTACTGAGCAAGGCATCTTCATTTCTCATTCAACCATCTCTGAGGCCATCATTAATCACTTTACAATTTTATTCAACTCCCCCAAACCTGCTGTTTGGGATGATGCTTCTATTCCGGTGGGTAAGCTGGTTCCTCCTAAGCTTCATTCTTCCCTTCTTGCCCCGGTTACTAATGATGAGATTAAAAAGTTATTTTTTCTGGTAAAGCTGCTGCAGCTCCTGAACCCGATGATTACTCTTTTGAATTCTATAAGAAAACTTGGCACTTGTTAGGACCAAAAATCAGTAGGGCTGTTAAAAGTTTTTTCATTTCTGGATTTCTTCCTAGAGCTACTAAAGCCACGGCCATTGCTTTAATTCCAAAAAATTCCCATGCTAGTCACATTTCTTCTGATTATAGGCACATATCCCTGTGTAATGTTTTTTACAAAGTTGTGGCTAAATTGCTTTCTAACATATTAAAAGAGATTCTTCCTCTTATCATTCATGATAGCCAAGTGGTTTTTATTGCCAAACGTTGCTATTATGATAATATTATCCTAACCGCTGATTTGTTAAGGGAATTCAAAGTTGGTAGCAACCTTTTTTGCGTTAAGTTGGACATCTGGAAAGCATTCGACTCTCTCTAGAGATTTTTTATTGCATCGTTTAAAGATTAAAGATTTTCCTGAACCTTTTATTAAATGGATTAAAGGGTGTATCACAGATGTTTATTTTTCTGTTTGCATCAATGGCTCACTTGAAGGTTTTTTCATGTCTTCCTCTGGGCTTAGACAAGGGTGTCCATTATCCCCTCTTCTGTTTTGTATTACAATGGATGGGCTTTCTTGCTGCCTTCAACCTTCTCTATTTAAAGGGATTTCTTGCAATGGGGTGACGGTGAATCACCTTACGTACGCTGATGATCTTATGGTTTTTGGGAAGGCTGAGCAGGATAATGTGCTTATCTTGTTAAATGCCTTAAAAAGATTTGCTAATGCCTCTAATCTTAATGTTAATCTTGCTAAAAGCTCTATTATGTTTACTAAAGATGTCAATAACTCTTCTATTATTGCTGATCTTCTTGGGATTCATTAGAGTAGTTTTTATCTCACCTACCTTGGTCTTCCCATATCTCCCTCCAGACTTAAATTTTCTCACTTCCAACCCCTCCTAAGCAAAGTTTCTGCTATTTTTACGGGTTAGAAAGTTAAGTTTCTTTCTTTTGCAGGGCGACTTTAATTCCTGAAATTTACTATATCTAATTCGATAGCTTACTGGATTAGAGGAGTTATTATACCTAGAAGCTGTAGATCTATCATTTCTAAGCTTTGTTCTAAATTTCTGCTTCGTGGGAACATTGTGGATAAGAAACTACATTTAATTGCTTGGAGCAGTATCAATAAGCCTAAAATTTATGGAGGTCTGGGTATTCTTTCTTTTGATGCTTACTATTTTGGTGTGGCTTGCTCTTTCATCTGGAAGTTCTATAATATTAGCAATCTAGTGGGAAATTGGTTTAAAGCTAAGTTTGTATCTTCTTGGAAGCCTCATACCACTTCTTCTTCCAACTTCTTGAAAATGATTTGCTCCCAAGCTAATGCTATCAAACACTGTCTCACCTTTTCAGCTGGTTCCCAATGCAGTTATTCTTTCTTCTGGGACCCGTGGTTTAACGGAAATTTATTAGGTGCTGTTTATTCTGATGTGAGGCTTAGTTTTGCTAATGTTGAGAATTTTATTATTAATGATTGCTGGATGTTATCGGATTACTTACCACTTGATGTTAAGGCAACCATTTTGAACATTCACATTTGGAGCAACCAGCTTTAATGTGGAAGGGCTAAAAATTCCCAATTTTAAGCAATTCACAAATCATTACTACTCTAACTTAGAGAAGGTTCACTGGCATAATTTTATATGGCATAAAAAAGCTTAACTCAAATTTGTCTATTTCACTTGGATGGCTCTGATTGAAAAATTGAAATGCACTGACATTCTCATTCGGAAAGGAATTAATGTTTTAGCTTATTGCTCTTTCTGCAAATCTCACCGGGAATCCCATCATCACCTATTTTTTGAATGTGATTTTTCATTTTCTGTGCTGGTTTTGGTTCTGCCGTTATTTCAAAGTTTTTTTGTTAAAGCCAAATCTGCTTCAAGCGTTTGATTTTCTGGATTCTGCATTTATTTCTTGGACTTTGGAGAAGAACTTTTGTTTCTCTATCATGGCATGCACTGTTTATCAAATTTGGAGGGAGAGAAACAACAGACGTTTCTCTAACGCTTGGTTATCCCCTATAGCGGTTGTTGATGGTATTAAGTCGAATATTAGAGGGAAAGTTAAATCTTGGAAAAATGTTGACCTGCTCAAGCAGAAATATGCTGGAATTTTTTGATTCTGGAAGTGGTGGTCCGTGCATTTCGAACATTTTTGCTGGAAGGTTTTTGGCTGGGACGATGATGATTAGGAAGCACTGCTCGACTGGCTATCGTGATGGTTTTTCTAGCCCCTTGGATGCCCATGTGCCTATTTTGATTTCTTTTTGCAGGCCTGTGGCAACCGGGGCAATTTTGTTGGTGGGTGTTATTTTCAGCCAGTCTCGAGTATAATGATTTCTGATGTATTTGGTTGAGACCCCCCCCCCCCCCCCCCCCCCCCCCCCCCCTTCTTTCTCTTGGTTTAATTTTGGGATGTTCTCCTTCTTTTTTGGGGAGTTTTCTGTATAGGTTTCTTTTTTTACCTGTAGTTTTTTCACAGTTTTAATATATGAGCTATGGCTCCAAAATTTAAAAAAAAAAAACATTAAGGCCTCATCTGATTACATTTTTTTTCTTCTTTCTCCATTTGGATAAGTCAAAATCAGTTACTTCGAATGGAATAGATACCATATTTCTAATGAATTATTTGATGTGACTCTTTGATACTGAGGTTACTATTGACCGACATTCTTTCATCTTGCATAAACATTATGCTTTTAAGATACTCTTTATCTGCATTGCTATGCCCAGCTTGGGGGATTCAAATATATGAACGTGTTCAAATTCCGTGACATTTGTGATCATGATATCTGCGAGTTTCACAATTCTATAATCTAGAAATCACTTATACTACGAATGCACTTTCGCTTTCAATCTACTAATTAAGGCTTTGTGTGGTATTGTTTTTTAAAACAGTTTTTTAGTACATAAATTTATAGTTTATGAAATTTTATTCTAAAAAGCTGCTTTAGAAAACAATAACAAAGCCTAAAGTTCTTTCACGGGCATCCACCTTTCCTCTTCCGTTGTGTATTGGTCTTATTTTAAATTAGGTTGATACGTATAGACAACACATCATGTGTAAATGCTTATAAATAGGTATTGTATGATGATGTATATGTAGTCCATTGTAATAAGGCCTATTGAATAAAGAAATTTGGAATGCCTGTAGCTCCTCTCTCTCTCTCACACACACATACTCAAGAAGCTCAAGAAGATCTCTTCCTCCAAGAATTTCATTACAAGTTGTATCAGGGCCTTGTTAAGGCGATCTCGAGGTGAAGGAAAGTTCTTGTCCAAAAAAAAAAAAAAAAGAGGCGGCGGTTGCTGCCGTTGACATGGACGACCGAGGTAGTGCGGGTTTGTTTGCGTGAGGCGAACATAAGATCTGGTGCGGGGTTTGGCGGAGGTAGGTGGGCTGAATTGGAGGATGGCTTAGCGAGCCAGAGGTGCCATTCATATTTGGACTGGCGGGAAGGCAGGCGAGTAGGAGCATACTGCGCATGTGTGAGTGCGAACACTAGAGGTCAGGCCGAGACAGGTATGAGACACGCGGTTTTGCGTTAGGAAGGCGGGACCTATGCGGGGCTCGGGTTGCTTGCGGAGCGTGCGAGCGCAGACGCACATATGCGAGGGCTGAGTGCGCAAGGCACGAGATGGCTACATAGGGTGCTGGTAGACGCAATCTAGACGGAGAAGCTTGTCACATGAGCGCAGGATCGGGTCGAAGTGCGATTTTGCACGGATAACACGTGGTTTCCCGCAAGATGGAGGAGCTGGAGCAGGGAGCTATTTGAAGCGACCTGGTGGCATGGGCGAGTGGATGTCGTGCTAGCAGATGTTGGAGGCAAATAAAAGAAATGCATAATGCAAACAAATAAAATAAAAACATATGATGAATAAAAAATAGATCGGCGTGATCGTGGCCATAGATAGTCGGCCACGTCTCTGATATACTTTCCATGATCTGATGTCTCCATCAGCTCTCTTATTATTTCTTAAAACAGCCTTCTAGTACAAAAAATAAAATTGTACTAGAAAGCTGCTTTAAGAAGCAATAAGAAAGCCGTCCCAAATGAAGCCTAATAATTGTAATATACTGAACATGTGTTAGACATTCAATATGATAAATGCAAAGACTGTAAGTACTTTGCTTGCTAACCATTTCATATTATTTAAAAAACATGTCATAAATTAAATATGAGAGAGAGTGCATTGCTAAAGTCTCTTATGTGACAATTATTGGATCCATTATTTATGCAATGGTCTACAAAAAGAACCAGAAATTGTACAAGCAGTGAGAGCAATCAAGAAATACATGTCGAATATGGGAAAAGAACATTGGAAATCTATGAAGTGATTTTTGTAATGACTAAAAGGTACGATCAATTATTCCTTGAAGCTTAAAGGAAATAATTTAAAACTGTAGGATTACGCTAATTCAAGTCTAAGAAGACACGCAGAAACAACAAAAGTTAAATGCGTAGCAATCATTGAATCTAGAAAGGGGATGGTTTTGCAAAAGAGTTTGATATAAAAATTAAACAGATCTCAAAAAGACCTCACTCCCCTTTGTAATAGTCAAAGTGTTATTCACTTAGCAAAGAATGTCGCCTTCAATTCCCAGACAAAGCAGATACAACTCAAGCATTATCACATATGCAACTTGCTCACAGATGATGTCTTCTAACACACCAAAAATTGGAGTAGAAAATCTCATTGATATGCTCATAAAAGTGGTATCTTTCGAGAAACAGACACTCTGCAAATCTTCAGTTATCCTCCACGAATAATAATATGGAGGGGTTATGTAGAGAAGTGTTCAAAAATAACAAATAAATCAATACATAAAAGATTTAGGCTTCAAGTGAATGATTGTGATAGGAAACACTTGAAGATTTCAAGTAAATCCTATCAATTTCGGAAAAAAAAGCAAGAAAAACTCTTCCGACTTAAAGAAAAAAAAAACAGTAGTTTTATTGCAATAATCAAAGATACGGACGGAATATATCAAGGTACAATTGATCCTACATTCGGGAGGATGATCTCTCTCTCCCAAATCTCTAGACACCGTTAGAGCCCAAAGAAAGTAAAAGATCTCAAATTTCAGCCAAATTCAAGATGTCATAATCCTAGAAAAGAAAACTATTTAATGCATACAATTCAAAAGGAAATCTCTAAACAGTCTCTACATTCAAATTTCCCTCCCAAATCCCTCAAAAATCTTTCCAAAACTACTCTGTTAGAACTAGGCATGCGATCAATGCATGCAGGGGAGGCGAAAGTTCCGTCTGTTTCGCCCATAAGCCGTTCCCGTATGGACCAGCTGGACTGGTCTAACAGATTGTCAAGTGTGGAGTCAAATATTCTAATTATGAGAAAAAATGGCTCTCTTCAACAGCCACAAAGTTGGATGGAAACTCATAAATAGAGGTTGTCATAAAAGTCTATAATTAAGATCATAAAAATTCAATAATGATTGATTATTAATGTTGAAAGTTGAACTCTTCATTATATAAATTTATATAATCCTTATTTGTAAAGCATCTCACAACCATAAGATGAGAGAAGAGGAAGCAAGAAGGGATGAGAGGAAGAAGCTCTTTCAATATAAAAGAGAAGAAAAGAAGAAGTATCATCAATGCCTTATTCTCCACTTTTAGCCCTTGTCTTCATAACAAATGGCTTATTCCCTCTAAGTTGTTAACATAGGCAAAGCGGTATGATTATCTTTATGCATATGAACTGTAGTATTTCTCCATATATACATTTTTTTAAGTTTAGTGAAATATTTTATTTATATACGAACGTAGACTTAGGTGAATCTTACCAAACCATGCGGATTACTGTCTTGTATTTGAGATCTTTGATGTGACTACTCACAATTTTCATTTAATTTTTTGCTTGAAGTTACAAGATTATCCCACTAAAAAAAAAGATTGCTTACATAAATTACCTTTCAAATTCCATGTTGATTGGGCCCTCATCATACCCTGCTGCTACGTTAAATGGATTGAAACTCACGACCGTTAATAACAGCATGAACTCCACCTGCAGCAAGGAGGATTGAAATGATTGTTCCCATCTTCCATTAGATAGGAGAGAACTTTGAAACCGTAAGGAAATAGAACTGCTCTACATCCAGCTTCTTCCAGGAGACTTGGTCGCTCCTCTTGCCCTCATCATCTTCCTGATCTCCTCCCCAAATTCAACACTCCCTGCATCATCATACATACCAGCAAGCAGCACGTAGACTGCTGAATCTAAAGGATCCAGCTCCATTGCCTGGCTCGCCGCCCACTCCCCCATTGCAACATTCCCATGGAGCCTGCAGCATCCAAGCAACGTTTTGTATATCAAAGCTCCAGGCTGATGCAACATGGTTTCTAAGGCTTCAGCAGCTGCCTCCAGCCTCCCTGCTCTTCCAAGCATATCCACAAGGCAAACATAATGATCCTCCCCTGGAACCAATCCAAACTGTTCTTCCATTGAATTGAAGTAGTCCATTCCGAGGTCTACAAGCCCACCATGGCTACAGGCATAAAGGGCTAGCAGGAAGGTGACAGAATCTGGAAGGACTCCCGCCATTATCATGTCTTCGAATGTTGACAAAGCATTGGCAAAACACCCATTGGAGGCAAGCCCTGACATCAAGCCATTCCATGACACCACATTTGGCTGCAGAATTGAAGCAAAAATGGCCCGGGCCTCAGCGATGCAATCGCACTTGCTATACATGTCCACAAGACCATTCAAGACTGAGATGGACACACTGAGACCTGATTTAAGGGAGTAACAGTGCAGCTGCCTACCACACTTCTGCACATAGACCTGCAGCAGCGGAAAGGAAGGAAGCTATACTGAAGCCATCAATGCTTGTGAGCTCAGCCCTCATGGTTCTGATCAGTAAGAGGACCTGCCATGGAGCCCTGCCTGATTCAAACCTTTGGCCAGGCTTGTATAGGTGTAGACATCCCTATGGGATACAGCATCAAATACTTTCTCAGCATCAATTGGCCTGCCGAGTTTACGCATACATGGCAACAAGAGAGTTGCCAACTGTAATATCCCTAGTGTCCAAGTTGGTCTTGAGTGCAACAGCATGGAGCTTCTGGGAATGAACAGCACCCTCTGCTGAGCTCAAATCTGTAAGGATGGTGGACAAGGTGAAGGAATTGGGTGAACCCCAGCCGCTTGCATCTCTGTGCCGCCATTGCGGCACTATCTTCTCCATGTCGAACAAGCCCAGAAATAAGACCTGTCCAGGATACAACATTTGGAGAGGAGATCTCCTCGAAGGCATTCATTGCATCTTCTAATTGTGGAGAAAATTTTGAATAAAGATCAACAATGGCATTGCCAACAGAAACATCATGCTCAATCCCAGCCTTTACCACTAGGCAATGGAAGACTTTTCCCAGCCCAGGCAATGTGAATAAGGAGGATGCATTGAGGAGAGCAGTATAGGTAAATGAGTTGGGCGGAAATGCTGTTGAATTCTGCATCTCTTGGAAGGATGCAACCGCTCTGCTGCAATCCCCAGCTTGAGCATAACCTGAAATGATTGCAGTCCATAGCAATGTATCAAAATCGGAGGTCAAGTGTAGAGTTTTCGTGGCATTGATCATATTGCTGCATTTAGAATACATGTTGACAAGTGCAGTTTTCACTGCAAGGTTGAGCTCAATCCCAAGAAGGATCACATGGGCATGAACTAGTTCACCAAGGCGGGAGTCAAGATTGCAGCAAGCTGTGAGAAGCTTGGAGAAAGTGAACTCATTCGGGAAGACCCCATCTCTCAGCATGGCTATGTAGAGACCAACGGTCTTGTTCCAATCCTCAGCTTCCACCAAAGCAGAAATCATTGTCGTCCATGAAACAGTATCTCTATCAGTCATAAGTTCAAATACCAGACAAGCATCATCAAACATACCACACTTGGAGTAGAAATCTAGAAGAATGCCCTCTCAAGAACGTAATTTGATCTGAAGCCACGTTTAAGGATAACGGCATGATGACTCATTCCTAGATCAAAATCCCTAACAGATGCAGCATGGCGCATGATACTGGATAATGTGAAATTGTTAGGCACCAAACCCGCAAGCAGCATTTGCTGGTACAGCCAAAGTGCGTCTTCATCATTGCCACTCTTAACAAAAGCTGATATAGCAGCGGTCCAGGAGACGATATCCCTATAATTCATTTCTTCAAACAGCTTGTGTGCAATGTTTGCCTGTCCATGTTTTGAGTAGAAGGATAGGAGGTTGTTGCAGATGTAAAGATGTCTGTGAAGGCCTAGTTTGATGATGGGGGAATGAACACAAGTTCCCAGTTTGGAGGACGTCATGGATTTGCAGAATGAGAGGAAATGGATGCATATTTCCTCTGAGAAAAGGACAGTGGCGGTGGACTCTTTGATGAACGGAGAAATTCTGGAATTTTGGTCGACATTGATACAAGGCAGAGCCGGTGAGTGAGAGAGAAGACGCAGATACAAGGCAGAGCCGGCGGCTCTCACCCTCACACACGCTAGCGAAAGCTCTCGCCTTCGCCTCTTCCAGAGTCCCGATCTCTTCAACTCCTCCGAACTCCCAGCGTACCCGAGCCCCTCAACGAACACCTCCTACCTCCCTGCCGACCCGACGCCAGAAGCCTCAATCCCGTCGGCCACTTCATTCGACGCGAAAGCCGACTCCATCTTCCCCATCCGACCTTTATTGAAGTGCAGTAGCAAATAGAAAAAAAAAATTCATGTAGCAAATCTGGAGTTGAAGTGCAGTAGCAAATAGAAAAAAAAAGATTCATGTAGTTGACTCCATATATTGTAATAAAAATTTGATTGTAGTAGCAGTATTGAGTTCGTTTATAGTTGTTGAAATTCTCGGTCTAAAAATAGTATGAATTGAAGTGCAGTAGCAGGTTTGTGCATGCTTTGTTTTCTAATGAAAAAGCACTTTCTTATATCATGGATTGAAAGTATGAGAAATAAAGCAATTTTGTGGGACATTTATTCTTGAAGTTTTCGCCATTGACTTAAATTATAGAAAGCACTAAGCATTCAAATTAAAAGATTTTAAGAGAATTATTCTTATTCAATTTTAAAGTTAATTTACTTGTGACGGTGATGAATAACCAGTTAAAATCATTTGTCATATATGAAAATCAATCGATTGCAAGAAAATAGACATGCGAGTTTTCCAAAAATTAAATGAAATATTTTCAAATAAAGGAGGTCTGGTGATTGAATAACCTTCCGCAATATTATGATTTAAAAATTAGCCATGGATCGAAATTCAAAAGCTTTTAAAAACTTATTTTTGAAAACGTCTCTGATACCACTTGAAAGCTCTCAGATGACACTAGAAAGTGCTCTGAAAACACTTGTGAGTTCGTTAGGGATGTTAAGCCCTCATGAACTGGCCCAAGGCTAACAAAGAAAAGAGGTGAATTGGATAACTTTAAAACCAAAGATAAAACTCAAACCAAAATTACCACAGAAATCAAAGTGCGAAAATTAAATAATGCGGAAGCAATAATAAGAAAAGAACACACTGGATTTATAGTGGTTCGATCAAACCTTGACCTACGTCCACTCCTTGGAGGTACCCTCCAAGTATTGCACTAAAACAAGTGTCTCTTCTTTAGCCCCCACAGCTAGGCGGAGAAGCCCTTACAAAATCACTTCCACCTTCCCTAGTGCGGCGGAGTCGTCGGGTCCTTTGACACCAAAGAGATCTTCTTCTTTGGTGAACTTACCTCAAGACAAGCCTTGAATCCGATGGTACTAAGGTGCGAGTTCGCCGGAGCAACCGTGTGGATCCCCCACCACACTCCCTTGAGTTCCTCCCCCTCACAGGATCTTCTCCCTCTCAAACTCCACCATTTCCTCTCTCCCTTTCAAGCTCTCTATTCAAGTTTCCCCCACAAGAACGAAGTTACAATGGCTGCCAAAGACACTTACAAAGTTCCTTGCCATAGCTTAAATAGAAAAGCTCAAAACGAGCTCATTAATACAAGTTGCCGACAATATCGTCCAGGACGATATAAATATCTTTCCGGACGATGTTACCAAAAATAGAAATCTTTTAGGGCACAACAGAAAATCTTCCAAGTTACAAATCATCAGATTCCACACCAAATACAACAAACTCAAGAAAGGAAAAAGATTACAAACTGATACAGACCTAGTCTACCAAATCTTGAGCTGGTTCCAGATTACAGTCTGATCGTGTGGACCTGAAACGTTAGCACATAAGGCAATCGTAGAGAAATAAAGAATGTTTGCTATCATCAAAATCATACACCATAGACCCGCAACAAACAATACCAAAATAGGTCCAGTCTGAGCCCAAATGGGTCCAAATTGGGGGCCTGGGTTTAAAGCATTATTTGGATGATAAAATGATATCTAAATATGACATACTTATAATCAAATCGAGCAGCTCAGCTAGACAAATCCAGCGAGCCCAATATTGTTGAATTTTGATATCATTAAGGCACTTAAACAATTAAAACGCTATATTATCGAGGGAATTAATACCAACCATCTGATGGAGCACTCCAAACCTACCCAGATCTTCTTTATATTTACAGGGCGTGCCACTCATGAAAATATATAAATAGACGTCACTCTCTACATGAGGGGGACCTGGGGCTGGAGATTGGAGAGAGCTCTTAGGTCTCGAGAGCTTCAGCTTTACCGCCAACAAACCTCCACACAGTCATTGCCGAACTTTCATTCGGTCGCCGACCGTCATCGGACTTGTGCCGGACCGTCGTCGAACCACCTCCCGGCCATAGACCATTGAAAGACTTTCACCCCGCCGCCAACCTTCATCAAATTTTTGTCTGATCGTCGTCGAATCACCTCCCGACCGCCGACCGCCTTCAAACTTCCACCCGACCATCGTTGGACTACTGCTCGGCCGCCGAGCTCCTCCGAACTTCCACCCGGTCGTTGACTCCCTTCGAACTTCTGCCCGACCATCATCCGACCACCGCCCGGCCGTCGACCTTTGTTGTACTTCCACTCGGTTGCCAACTGCCTTTGGACCTCCTCCGACGGCCAACCATTGTTGGTCCTTCATGGGGCTTCCAAGTACTGTCCTTCCTACCTCAATCACCTGACTATGGTCCTTCCGACCTCTATCGCTATATAACAGTCTTTCTGATCACTATTGTCCACCGACTATGATCCTTCAAACCATCGTTATCGGATATGATCTTTCTGACTTTTGTCCCCCAATGACTAAGGTTCTTCCAACCTTTAAGTTTTTTTATTATATATTTTATCTTTTTATAATGAATCGATTGATCTAAAAAAAATAAAACTGCATATGCTGATTCCAAGTCAGGATGAAAAAAGTTGATATTTTTTTACTTCAATGATTTGTGCCTCCACATGAAAAAAAATCCTGGCTCTGCCCCTGACTGTAGCAACCTTCTACAGGTAATGGTTCATATATTCATATGACTATTATATTTAAAATAATAATGACATACTTAATAACGACAAATATATATATAACCAGTCCAAGATTGCTAAATTTTGGCATCGTTAAGACACTTAAACAGTTAAAAAATGCTTTATGATCTGGGTAATCAATACAAGTCATCCGATGGAGCACTCCGAACCTGCCCTATATCTTCTTTATATTTAGGGGATGTGCCACTAATGAAAATCTATAAATAGATATCCACTCTCAGTATTAGGGGGCCTTTGGTATGGAGATTGAAGAGAGCTCTGATGCTTTAAGAGCTCCAGCTCCACCACCAACAAACCTCCACCAAACCACCGACGGACTTTCACCCAGTCGTCGACCGTCGGACCGGACTGTCGTCGGACCACCTCCCGGCCGCTGCCCATCACAAAACTTTCACTCGGCCACCGACTATCATCGAATTTTAGCCCAATCATCCTTATACTACCACCCAGCCGTCGATCACTGCCAGACTTCCACTGGACCATCGTCGGACCACTACCCGATCACTGACCTCGGCCAGACTTCTACCCGACCGTCGACTGTCTTTTGACTTCTACCATACCATCTTTGGGCCCCTACCTGGCCGCCGACCTTCTCTAGACTTACACTAGTCGTCAATTGCCTTCACACTTCTGTTGGACCATCATCGGACCACTGCCCTACCGTCGACCGTTGCTGTACTTTCACTTGACTGCTAATTATCGTTGGACTTCCTACTACGGCCAACCATTATTGGTCCTACGTCGGCCTGTCAACTACGATCCTTCCGAATTTCATCGGCAGACTACGGTTTTTTCGACCTCTGTCGCTAGACAACGATCTTTTTTACCATTATTATCCGCTAACTACGGTCTTTCCGACCACCGTCATCAAACTATCATCTTTTTGACCTTCGTCCCACGTCAACTACTGTCCTTCCAACCTTCTTCGTTAAAGTACGACCTTTCTAACCTGTCGCCCACCGACTACATTCCTTCTAACTACTGTCACATGAATATGATCTTTCCAACCTTCGTCACCCGCCGACTAAGGTCATTCCTACCTATGTCGCCTTAGAACGGTCTTTGTGACCTGTCGAAAGTTGACTATGGTCCTTCCAACCTCCATCGCCTGACAACGATATTTACGACCTCCTAACTACGTAATGTGCTCTATATGATACAATAAGCAAGGGCATTACCTCTGAGAAGGGCACAATTTGTAATCGGCTAAAAGTACTAGTGGAATCATTTTAACTAAGCCAGTCTCCTGTGGTTTTTCCCTTTTAAGGGTTTTTCATGTAAAAATATTGGTGTCACTTATGACTCTTGCACCCTTTTTCTTTATTTGCATGTGTGCTGGAGTTTCGTATAAAACTATGATGTTAGATTAATTTTATATCTCTCTACTAACTACCGCCACAAATGTTCAAATCCGCAACAAGCGTAAAGCCAAAAAGAGAGATCAAGACATCAAAAGAAAGAAACTTGAATAATTTTTTTTTAAATTTTTAAGTTAGAAGATACAAGATTTAACAAGTTTCAAATTAGTACTAATGCCATGAGGTGACAAAGTACAATTTAAAGTGAGATCCAAATGAGAATGAGGCTTTTGCTTGTAACGGTTTTCTTTTTATTTTTTAAAGCATATTTTTTAGTACAATTTTTTTTATTTTTTACTAAAAAGTTTCTTTAGAAAACATTGATAAAGTTTCATGTGATCAAATTATGTTGATGAGTTCTCTTAGATATATATAGGATCTATGCCACCCACCACGCATGAAAAAATTATTTACGTGTGGTACGGTGTCCGAATTGGCCCGAATGTGTCCAGCGATCAATCCGGACGAGCCACATCACTCAATGCACAGTGAAATGAATGATGTGACCCATCCGGATTAAATTTCGGATACGTTCAAAGTATAATCTCTCCCAAGCATAAGATATATAGAGAGGAAGACAAAACAATATTGTGTATGCCACCCACCACGCACGTGATATTAAGCTTGTGGGTGAAAGGAAACTCATAATTAATATGATTTGATGAACAATAACCAATCAATTCAAAATAATATATAGCAAAATATTAAAACAGTCCGCACGTGCATGGCTCACCTAAAAATAATAATTTTTCCCTTACATATAGGATCTATACTTTGACTCTCATATGTCAGCCTCTGACATGCTTACCCTCCAAAAATGTCTATCTAATCATAAACACCCTCGTCTTTGTTTAATTTGCAACACTATGTCTCTTGTTAGTGGTGAAGGATGTTGAAGCAAAGAGAAGTACAGCAGGTGATACTTCTTATGTTTTTGGCTGTTTGTTAATAATTATAGTTTATAATGTAGTAGTTAAATATAAACAATCATTTTCTCTGTCGATATTTTTTTAATATATACATTAACATTTAATATAAATATAGATTTCAATTAAATTCCTTTCAAGTATTTTTATTCCTTTTTTTCCACTTCATTTATTTATTTCCTTTTTTCATTTATTATAGGAGCACCGATAAAATTTTAGAATAAAGATACAATCATGTTCATTTTCTTTTTCATTTAATGTGCACGAATAAGTTGCGTCTCAGCCAATAACATAAAAGGGTGAACTCATGTATTTATATACATACTTTTTTCTTCTGATAATAATATTTTTATTTACATGTTATGAATTATTTTATTCACTGTAACTTTAATTGCTAAACTTTCATTATTTTAGAACGAAATAGGCATTTAAACTTTAATAAATAAATATGCATGATGCTATCTTTAAAATGAAAATGAAAAAAAAAAAAAAGAATATAATTGCTATATAATAAATATAATCACCCACCTCGTTGCTTTCTTGCTGAAATCCTTTTCAAGTACGTATATATATATATATTATATATATATATATATATATATATATATATATATATATATATATATATATATATTATATATATATATCTTAACTTCCCTGAATATCTTTTCTTGACTTGAGTACTTTATTTCCGTTCAACAATTTAATTGATGCACTCAAACGATATTCATACGTATTGAATATATCATTTAAATAAAATTAAAATTATTAAATTATTACAACATTTTTATAATTACATTCTCTACCCTTAATCTCCAAAAAAATAACTAAATTTAATTATCTTAAAGGGCATTAATTACCTCAATTATTCTTCCTCTTTGACTAATCAAAACTTTCACTGTCTACATTTATCCCAAAATTTTGATTCAACAAAATATAATTATTAAATTCCTTCCTTTAACAAAAATAAATAAATTATTTACATTTCACCAATAATAAGATAGTTGAACACTTTTCTAATTCTTCTTCATTGTATTAACTACTCCAAACTGAATGAACTAACCTATCTTATGCAAGAATTGCTTCTATCAACTATTAATCTCCAAAAATGATTGAAAGTTAATTATTATTAAATTAAAAATTACATCGATAACTTTATTTCCTTTCTTATCGAATTGACTCACCCAATTTCCTTCTTGTGCCTTTAATTAAAACATGTTTTCTTCTTAGATTAAAATTACAAAATAATTTGCATACAAATTTAAATAAAAATTTTAACTAACAAACCTTTCTTCTCGTTCTTCTTCCTCTTGGTTGAAAAAAATCCCTAACTTTTGTCTTTTTCTCGTATAATTGAGAGAAATGAACTTTTCTCATGTAAAGAGTCGCATATTTTTTTCTTCCGAACGCATTGTTTCGCTTGATTCACTCATACTTTCACTCCCCCTCGCGGGAGAAATTATTATATGCGGAATCCGGTTATAGAGCTGTGTTCGGATGCCAGTAAAATCATTACATGTGGCATGCTTACGTGAAAAGTTAGAATATTCATTTGACTTCTTACCCGGCCCGTTAGTCTTTTTGGACTTACTGCAGACGAAGAGAAATCCGCAACAAATAAGCAGTAATTAAGAATAAAATGCGCAACATATAAGCAACAAATACTCAATAAATACGCAACAAATATGCAATAAAATACTCAATCAATAAGCACATTTTACGCAACGAATACGCAATAAATACTCAATCAATAAATATGGCGGACTTTTAACTTTCCACGTAAGCATCCGAACATAGCTCTATAACCAGATTCCGCACAAAATAATTTCTCCCCTCGCAGCCTTGCCTGCACGATCCTGCTTGCATATACTTTAGTTAGGGCCAATTCAACTAAACCAACCATGCCTGATCTTAAAAAGACCCCGCAAATTCTTTCAAGCTTGGAGACTTGAGTAGAGTTGGCCTGAACTTTCTTCAAAAGCTTTGGAAAATTAGGGATAGCTATCCTTCCATGAAAATTTAGCAAATGTCTAGTTTCCATGTTACCTGTATTTTATCAATTCAGTTTTGCTTTGTTACTGACTCAAATTCACATACTTATCATGATGTATCTTCCACAAAGATGCATTTTTCAACTACACAAACTAATGATTTAATGAAATCAGTAAGAAAACTGTCTCAAATAAGCACAATATTAATTCACACCCACATAACAGAGCTCAGAAATTTTCCTTTAAGAAGAGACTTCCCTGTTTCAAAGAACTGAAAGATTCTGAAAGGGAGAGAAACTTTCTGGAGCTACAATTAGAACAGGTATTTCAAGTAGGACTGAAGCAACTGTAATATCATCTCTACCAAAATGAAACAGGAGATGCTCTTCAGAATTTAGCTCTACCATTAGGTCTTGAATATTTGGTTTCCTTAGCAAAGCTCATTGTAATCACCTATACAATCCCTCATTCATGTTCGAAAGGATTTGAACAAATTGTAGATAGGTAGCCTATAATGCTCTCCAACAAAACCAGAACTCACTAATTGATTCTGGAGAGTAAGCTTTGATCGCTGGCCAACCAAAACAGTTATTGCAAGCTGGTGAATGGTCAAAATCATCAGGGAAATTTAATGAACAACTTATTTGAAAAAATAAATAAGCCCTTAATAACAAGCTTAAAAATAAGATTTAGGCTTCATTTGTGATGACTTTCGTACTACTTCTTAAAGCATCTTTCTAGTATAAAAATTTAAATTTTTATACTAGAAAACTGTTTTAAGAAGCAGTAAGAAAGTTGTCTCAAACAAACCCTTAATATTAACAAGCTTTTACAATACTCTCCTAAATCCCATCAAGTTATATTTGTCCACGTAATCTTGTCATTATTGAACCATCTGTATGAACCCCACATTATTTACAAGCTCATGCAATTAAGCTCTTTCTTTCCATTTAAATAATACAAGTTTAACATCCAAATGATGTGGACTAAATGCTTAATGGTATGAACAATGCAGGAAGGAGAATGTTGGCAAAGATGTTTATAAGTTTTAACAATATCTCGTAACTTTGGATGTTAATGCCTAATCTATTCCATAAGAAAATTTTAGAACCATGCATCTCTGATAGATTTTCTATATTAGGTATTTAATTATATTTAATTTTATTATTATTTTTAGATAGAGTAGGTAATTTACTTTTGACTTAGGTGTTGAGTATATTTTATTTGAATTAAAATGCATTTTTAAGTATATTTTAATATTTAGTCTTAACTCAATTATATATAAGTTAATCAAGCTCTTTAACATATTTGTTTATGAGTTTTAAATGATATTATTCATGATTATAAACATATTAAACAACAAGCTATTTAAGCTTGTTAATTTAAGAACTAAGTATTTGTAAAAGTGTTCAAATTTATTTGTTGAATTTTTTTACTAACACTTTATATGATAAGTATTAGATTGATATATTGAGGTATCATGTTAGTTTAGTTGAAGTACATTTTATCAATTATAAAATACTATATTGGCATAAATATAATTTCCCCTTTCATGTGTTGAATATTATAATAGATATAGGACATCTTATTAAAGGTTATGGTGAAGTTTGCCATGCTCAAATATATGTTTTTAAGGAATTGCCTCATTTGAATCTTCTAATTATCTACTAAAGCCACTAATAAACACACGCGTGCATGTTCACACATCTACACACATTTCTATAATCTAAAAAATCATATACACTAGCAATGAACATCTTTTAAATCATTCTATCTTAATATACTTTCATAACTATAAAAATGTATGGAAAATATTCAAGAAATACTAATCACTAAAAATCTGATCAATCTCACTCCACTGGGGACTTACCCTTTTCTGAAATCATATAAAAACACATCATGAGTAGAAGCTCAGTGGATCACCATAACATATTACTACATCCAATACAAGAAAGAAAAAATAATATGCTTGTAATCATTCATATGATGTTAGTATGATATATCTTATTAAATATTATGAACAAGTTTCATGTCAGTATAACCAATATAAATCATAAACAATCATAATCATAATGGATCAGCAATCATTTACTTAGTTTTATCCTGTTCCACCATGAAAAGTACTACAAGAAGACTGTCGTGTGAATATCTATATCAATGTAATCATTTATCGATGCAAATTAACATATTGATTGTTCTTTTATAGATGACCATGTCAACGTTTATCAATATATATTACTATGCATGTCGTGTCGTGTTATATATGTGGAATGTATTAGTAGCATGTATATCATATATTTATATCATGTAGCACATAGTAATATCACGCATTATATATCATATGTCCTATATCATATATCAGTATCTTGCATCTTTGCTTGCACCAATATTATTTCGCATCATGTTCATGTACTATATAACTTATGCATGCTCATGTTATGTCTACTCTTATTAAATCATGTCATATATGAATATAATATTAAATTCATTTTAATGCAAGTTAGGACATCCGGCTAATCATATGGTATATTTTATGCATTCATGTATCATTGTCAGGAGGCTTATTGTAAGAATCGTTACTCCTCCCCATCGATGTATCTTGTCCACTTATAATTCCCTATCTTGTATCTTACATTGGTATTACACTTTATCCGGCTAATCATATGGTTTTGTATTTTTTACAGCTTTTTAAAATAAATTTTTAATATAAAAAATATTTTAAAAAATAATAAAAAAATGATTGCAAACTGAAGTTTAATTTTTATCTGGGGAGTGAATAAAAAATTAAAAAAAAAAAAAAAACTCAAAAGTTTCCGAAATCATACAAAACTCCATTAAATTAAATGAATGAATATTGTCGGCCTTATGAAAGCGGTAAACGAGGCCAGGGATATAAAATCGGAGCGAAAAGACCTGCCAAGTCTGCTAAATTGTATGCCCTTTTAGTTCTGAAATTTTCGAATTCGGCTTTCCTTTTTCATTTTAACTGCCAGGCTGCCAGCGTGCTTCGGCGGAGCTCCGGCCGTTCGTCCTGGAAACTGATTTTTTTTTCTCGTGAGCCTTCGTCACCACTCCTTGATACGGTGAGTCTGGATCTCCCATTCACTTTCATCGGTCTTTGTCTATGTCAACCTTTTCGTCCCCTTTCCTGGATTATTTCTAGGGTTTGCATTCATGTGCCCCTTTGCCTGCGTCTGATATGGTCAATCTTTATTTTTTGTAGTTAGGGGTTCTGGTTAGGAAGGAGGCTGAGAGAAGATGTCTGCTCGACAGCAAGTCACCATAACGCTGGGTCGGAGTGGTCAGGTGCACTTCCTTACCTCTGTCTCCAGTTCATGTTGTCCATCTTCGCATTAGTTCAGCTACGGAATGATCCGGGCAAGTTAACATTTTATTGTTATCTTGGTTTCTGTGAAATTTTATGTCTAAGCTTTTTCGCTTATGGACTTTGGTTTTAGGTTTTATTTCTTGGTTTGAGAGCTGAGGCTTGAGAGTATTTGGGCATGTAGTTGTCTGCTGGGGTAGTGGGGGAGGTATGATTTTTTTAGGATATCCTTTGCTTATTAATCCGTGAATCCCTTGAAATTATAATTTTCACGTCTAACAACCTCTGTTGGCACATGGGAGTTATGATGTACGTGTAGCTGTCCTCAGGAGTGATGGGAGCTATGACTTACATAGGATATCCATTCCTCATTGATCTATTGGAGCCCTTGAAATTGTAATTTCCAAGTCCGACAACCTTCTCTTGGCAGACTTGCCTATTTCTCTCATTTTTTTTTTGTTTTATATGAAATTATGAAACTAGGTCGGTATGATAAAAAGTATAATTGAATTTAGCCATCCTGAAATTGAACTTAAAATATGGAATTTAACTTGATTCAATATTTTTTTATGCTAAGCCAATTTGAACTCAAATCCATCTGGACTAGAATTAAAATGCTAAGGGATGTTTGAGAGAGGGATTGAACTAAGTACTAATGCATGCAATGCATGCCTCTATACAATGCATTGATTAGCCCCATAAGCTTGTAATCACTAAGTTTAACACGATTCTTTTATCTGTTGATACTAAGTTAGCTTGAAATCAAATCTAAGCTGACTAAAAATCATATAAACAAAGGGGTATTAGAGGGAGGGGTTGAATTGAAACCTATCACAAGCATCAAATGTCTTTGTATAATGTGCCAATTAGGTCGATATTTAGATTTTACGCTATATATATATTCTTAATTTTTTTTTAACCAAGTTGAATTAATTTTCGAGAAATCCTCAACATGAGTTTAACTTTAAATTATGTTTGAGCTAGGGATCAGTTCAAAACAAGCTCAAAGAAGTTCAAGCTTCTTTTGGGTTAACACTAGAGCAAGTAAAGAACTTTTGTGCGTAGATTAGTTAAATGAATTACTTGACTGTTGAGGTGAATTGTCAATTGACATTATTATTGTCATTGCATAGTTTCAAACCATTCACTATTTGGATCTTCAAAGATAAGTTTCATAAAAACTTGATATTGATTTCATAAAATGATAAGCCAACTTGAATGTAAACTTAAACAAATTCAATTTAAATCATGATCTCATTGACTTGCATCTCAACATTAGGGATAGATTTAGAAGGTGCATCATATAATATATCATCATGCACACGCATGCAGAAGGTCTACATTATCTTGAAATTTATGGACTAGATGCAACATTTGAGGTTTAGTTTTGTCACATTAATAAATGTTTGGTTTTACCTTACTAGATGAAATTCATGTTGGTTCCACATAAAAAATGTTTGGTCTAATGTTGCTAGAGCATGTGTGTGAGCACATAAGTGCTGCATTCCCATGGGCTTGTGCATGCACATTTACTTATTCATGTACGTGAAAATATAGAAATATGTACCCTTAGGTTCTACATGAAGGATCAAAGCTTAGTCTGTACTGTTATAGATTGTCTATGGAGAGGCTATAGAGGATGTTCGAAATGAGGTGCCTTGGTCTATGTTATTTGAAAATGACTTTGTTGAGTAGTTTTAACAAGCTAGACCATTGTTAAGATAAGTTAAGATAGAATAATGGATAATTTTCTTAGAAGATATGAAACATTATTCTTAAAGAAAAGACTGGATTTATGATAGTTAATTTGGTATGAAATTGATAATCACAATTAATATTATTGCAAAGTAAACTGATAATTACGTGTGTTAATATCTTTTATTTATGATGCAGAAGAAAGTGAATATACTATATTTTCCAAAACTGGCAATTTGATTAAAATGGAGAAGTGCTTAAGAAGTATTATGAAATGAGATAATATAAGGGAGCATAAAGGAAAATTTTATAAAGCTGCAATTAGGCCTACTGTGCTATATTATTGAGTTTGAGATATAAAGAAATTGCTGATAGCCACATCTTAAGTGATAAAAATAAAAATGTTGAGATGGGCATGAGGTGAAATTAGGGTGGATGGATTGAAACATGATTATATGAGAGAATTAATCAAACTGGCACTTATAGAAGATATAATATTGTTGGAAATTGATTGGGTGATTTAGGCATGTCTGCATCATTAGGATGTAGAGATTAAAATTGATATGAAAGGATTAGAAAGGAAAATAGTTGTATGAAAGGTTACATGACTAGAATTTATGCTAAAATATTCGAGTAGCATACAATTGATAGGTGCAACACAACAAAAATGAAATGACAATGTGGTTCCTAAAGCCAACTCTAATTGTTTCATAACCTCTAAATATTCCTGTAATGTTTAGGTATTATCTATTTACTATTGAGATTGTGGTTTCAATTGCAGATACTAGAAGTTAACATTACCACATGCATGTGCCTTTTGTGTGTGCATGGTATATATTGAAAGATATACTCATTGATTCTACTCTGATGTTTAAGTGGAATAGTATTGCTATATTTTAATAAAATAACTTTGAAGTTCTCATTTCCTTAAGTCACAGGAATGCAAATGATGCTATAGTCCCCATCTTTTTATTGATGCTATCTTGATTTTTCCATATTGATGTTGCTATAGGGCCCAAACTAGAAATGTCAATATATGCTAATGAGATTATGATTGGTTGGTTGGATGCATATTAGAAAATGATTATCAAAGCATTAGTTGTAAGTACAAAATTGTATCTAACAATTAATACAGCTTTAAGATGGTTTTTTTTTTAATTTTAGTGAAATTGGATTTTTTTCCCAAATTAACATAACTTTAGGCTCAAATGATAGACAAATTAGATTATGACTTTTAAGGTGGAAAGTTTTAGAATAGTGTTAATCATAGTGATGTAAATGCAACATTGTGTTTTGATTGGCATTTTCAATAGAATCTATACTTGATTTCTACTAATTCCAAATCAACATAAAAATCCTGTGAGTGAAAATGATGGAATGATAATTTATCTTGTTAATGTATATCTAGCCTTTGAGTTTTTGCTTTATATTTCTAAAATGTATTGGCTTTCCTAGTATTAGCTGCTTGTATGCTCTTACGATCCCTAGACAGTTTGTTGTTCCTTCTAGTTTGGTCTTTAGTGTGGTTGACAAATATATGCACATTTGGTGATATGAATAAGGGATGATCAATAGATTTCTCATGTTATTGGCATCAGTTTTAGGGTCGGTTATGGATTATGATTCTGACTTTTTGAATGGCTTAGAGGAGATACTTTCAATCATGGCACACAAGAGGAAGATTTATATAAGGTTCAGCTATTGGATTTGGACCAATGGCCATTACACCTATAAGGTAAATAACTCGCCTCTGAGCTAAGTGTGCTGTCATAAGAGCTATGGTGTATGTGTGTATGATATTCTCGATTTGTAATCGGATCGAGGTCTAGTCATTGAAGTCTATTTTTAGTGCTGCTAGATCTTTAACGAGGTGGAAGTTCTTGTATTCCACCTATATTGTAGTTTACAAGGTATGAACTTAATTTAGCAAAGGCAGATGCTTTGTGACATTTTTAAATTCTAGTTAAGTGTTATCATAGACTTTTTCTTTGCTTTTATTTTAGTGGACGATATGACATAATAAGCCAACTTTATTAACCAATCTATTAAGTTTCAATTATTCCTATGACATTTTTTATACGGCACATCAATCTTTGGTTGTTGGTGAAAATTTGGTTGGTTGGTGGGTGGGGGATTTATCAAAATTTTGTTACTGATTTATTAAGATATTTTGTAAAGACACATGCTTTCGAGATAGCACTACATTTTGACAGGCCCCTAAAATTTGGGGGTTAGTTTTAAGATTTTTGTTACGCGCAATTTTATATTTCAGTTTTCTCATATAATTAGTTGTAGGTTGTAAAAAGAGCAAGGACCACCTCTGACGTTAGCAGCTTTGATGCTATCAAATATTTATGTAATTTTATTTTATTTGAACAATACTATGTTTTATGTTCTTTTCTTTTTTTTAGCTATCTAATGATGGGAAATCATCCAATGAACATGGTAGGTTGTGCATGGGGCTTGGTCGCCCTTTGGTTTGCTGGCTCGATTGATCCTTGGCTGCTGCTGGTTCACGGGTTTGGCTGTTTTGGGGCATATGGTGATAGTTGGAGTTGAGATTCAATTTTTGGAGTGGTATTGTCCCTTCTCCTTCCCCTTTCTTCTTGTCTCTTGGAAAACCATGGTTTTCCGAGCTGGGAGGTTTTTCCGTGTATTTGATGCCTCGGTTCCGTGCGATTTCTTTGGTCCCGTGGGTGCCTCTTCGGTTCTTTGACTGGGTTGTTCTTTTCCATGAAAAGCATTGGGGAAAACCGTGACTTGGTGCTTGGGTTCTTGTGAAAATTAATGAATATGGCTATTGGTATTCTCCTATCTTGTCTATAAATATAAGAAGTTTTTGTGAAGAGAGGGAGTTGCTTATTGTGAGCAAATTTGCTCTTGACCGGCGGGTTATTGGAAAAGCTTGTGAGCTTGTTCCATTCTTCTTCTCATCCCCTCTGGAAATCTTGCGAGCTCTTTCCACCCTTCGTCTTGGCTTCTAACCTCTTTCGTCTCTCCGCAAGTTCCACTCCATCTGTATCATTCTTCTTGAGCTTTGGTAGTGATTGTTGGTTGACTTGGAAGCATCTGTTGGAAGAATTGGACGATCTTGCAGTGGTGGACCATCGGTTTGCTAGCCCTATGCACTTATCTTATTTAACCTACAATTCGATGCATGTGAGGAACCCGCTCTGACGGTTGTCTGAAGATAGCGTTGTTTTTATTTTCTTTGTTTCTTAAAAGTTTCTTCGTGTTTTCTTGTTGGATTTTGAGTGTTTTAGTTGATTACTACTATTTTAATAGAATCTGGTTTGAGTTCTATCCATTGTTCTCTTGGTTTCAGTTTTCTTACACTTGTGCTTACATCAAGCTCTGACTATGCTCCATACTTGGAGGGAAAGAGATATGTTAGAGAAAGGTTGGGGAGCAATTCGGATGGGCAACATCTGCATGAAAATCAATATAGAAAAAGGTTTTTACGTTTTGTTTTTTGTTTTTGTTATTTTTTTGTTTTTTGGATTTAAGGTATATCATAGATCATCTTAGACACTTCAGAACCTATCTAACATTGTTTGTATCATACTGCTAGACGATTTTTTATGGAGAAGCTCCTACATAAAAATGCACGGCTTTTTATTGAGAAGCTTCTACATAAAAATGCAAGATCAGAAATGAAGAGTTCTTATTGGCAATAGGTGCTGCATGTAGCTTAAGATTTTTCTAATATATATATATATATATATATATATATATATATATATATATATATATATACATGTTTTAGAAAAATGTTATAAAAGTTGGATTCCTTCTAATCCATCTGGCCCTGTGCAAGCCAGATTCTTCAATTTTTAATTTTCTAGCCTTTAATCTTGCTTATATTTTTGGTTATAATGTTGATTCATCCTTTGAATGCACTTATTTACATATACACTACATGTTTTGTCATAAGGAAAGATAATTTTTTTTTATTGAAAATTTTGGAACATATGAGCAGGGAGAAGCTCCATTTGAAAATGTGTTGAATTTTTTCTTTATTTTTGTGAGGAAAAGAACTTTGTATTTAAGAAGGGGTAGGTCTACTAATCCATATAATATGTAATCTATTCTATCTATCATAACATTTTTTAATTATAGTATTCTCTTCTTAATTAATATTAAGAATTACTTTGAAATTAACTTTCATTCTTGTCACTATTAAAAATTTAAAGTTAAATTTTAATTTTAAATATTTTAGAGATAAAGAAAGAGATTGTTTATCATTTTGAAGCTTAATATATGGTGAGGGTCCAATTTACGAATGAGTCTCTCAAAAACTTTAGACATTTAATTTTATAATCTAGAAGAGAAGTGATCTATCAACTTAAGCCTACTAAAATGGTCCCATGACGAACGAGAGAATAAAAAACCTGTAAATAATAATAATTAGTAAAAAAAATATTTTCTCATGCTGGTGTTACCTTCTCATGGATTCTGCGTGAAACCGATTCCCATTTGAAGTGGTGTTTTTTTAATACTGCTAAGTCAAGAGTTTGAGTGATAACTTTTTATATTTCCCCCTTTTTAAGTTGCATTATGACAGCTGTTATTTGCCCCAGTTTCAAATATGTTTCCAAAAATACAGGCATATTTGTTGACGGCACTTGAAGCACTTAAGTTAAAACACTAACCCGGCCCATTCCTTTGAATGTGGTTTTTCTTTTTCCTTTTTTTTTTCTTTGGGAATTTGATCACAGAAGAGATTTTTTCTTCACAGAAATTTAGCAATTTAAGTAAGCATTGTAACTTCTTACATGTGCTCATTTTTAGCTGCCATCTGCGGCATTTGCTCGGCAGCTGTGGTGCATGTGATGACAACAATAGCTGTGGTGCATGGAAAACCATAATGTGACAACTATCATGACTTCACTTCACTTAAGTGTATCATCTAAATGTCCCAGCTAAGGTTGCTTGCAATGGGTTAGGCTTCAGTTTGGACCCAGAATCTGGTCCTTAGACACTTCTTAGTTCTTACTCAGGCCTACAAAAAATGATTACATAGAACTGAATAAGGTTTGTTGTTATTCTTGATTAACCATAAAAATAAAAAAGTGCAAGAAGACTGTAAAAATAGAAATTATGAATGGGTTAGATTAGTTTTGGTAGGAAACATAAATATAACATTTTAACTGCTATACAATAAATTTATTTCAAGTAATAATCACATGAAAGACACCTATAGGGTGGGTTTAGTACAATGTTTAGTTAGCCTCAATAGTAAGATGTAGGCCAGTGTATGTTTCATGGAAACAACCTTTGAAATGTTGGGTAAGACTGCATATATTAATCCCCTTAACAAACCTTGCATTGATGGGATCCACATACCTTTTTTATTAGAATAATGGAAGCATGTTGTTGTACTTTGTTGATTAAACAGATGTATGTATTAAGAAGAATCTAAGCTTTTGAAGCCATAATAATGGAAACAGGTTGTTGTACTTTGATGTAAGGGTCAAACAGATGTATTATGAAGAGTCTAAACTTTGGAAGCCATTATACATTCTGTAATTGCGCTTCCTATGTGTGGTATATTTGTAATAAGTTGTTTTAGAAATGCTTACTCTCTTAAGAAAGCTAGATTCAAGGGTACAACAAAAACAACAATATCAAGCCTTTGTCCCACTACATGGGGTCGGCTACATGAATTCTTTTTCGCCATTGTGTCCCATTTAAATCTAATAAAGAAAGATCATTTCTAATATTTTCTAACCAAGTCTTTTTAGGTCTACCTCTACCTTTCTTAACATAAGTCAAATCTAATATCTCAACTTTTCTAACCGGGTCATCAGATGTTTAATATTTTTAATATTTTTATAGCATTTTGGCTGATGTTTTGAAGGATTGATTGATGCACAATTTTTACAATATTAAGTTGTTTTACATGCTGATTTTTCCTTATATAAAATCCTTGTTTTACAGGCAACGGACAAGTAATTATGATCCGAGTAACAATCACATGACTGATGAAAGGCAGCTCATGTCCAGTATCCTATATTTGTCATTGGAATTATATGAGCTACACACATACACACACCCTAAAAAAAAGGAAGAAAGAGAACTATTTTCTTCTGTGTTTATCTTAACAAAAATAGATGTAAGTTCTAGTCGTAATGACCTGAGATACAAACTCTTAAGCAAAGGTCAATCCAGAAGTGTAGTTGACTTTGATGGACAAAATGGTGTAGATCTTCGTGAAAAGCTTTCTCGAAGCTCTCGTATCCCATTACGAAATGAACCAAGAAAAAATATGATTGAACCAAGGGACCTAGCCATTTCAAGGGGACTACCTCCTACAAGAAGTGCTGATGATTTGCTTCGGCTGGATTCATCCAGAAACTCCTACCCTTCCTTGACAGTGGATGGGCTAAGGCGCAGATCCCCAGATAGGCTATTAGGTGCTTCTAGGCATATGTCTCCACGGAGAAGCTACGATGAAGTGAGAAATAATCCATATGTGAGGCCCTATGATGACTCAAGGCCAACAGTTTATATAACAAGAAGAATTCCTGAGACTTCAAGACCAGCAACTTTCATGAACAAAATTGTGGTTCCAGTTGATGCTTCAAAATCTAGTTTGGGTGCTCTTCCTGGTATTGTGCAGAAAAGCTCTTATATGGTGAGCTTACAGTATGTTGGTTTTACGTTCTACCTTATTGTTCATAGGTTATCCATGACTGGAGTTTATTTGAACCCAAGCAGTCATCACTTATATCATCAGTATCAGCATGGATAATTTCCAATCAGTGGTATTTTCATTTAATTGCAGCTGGGATAAAATGAAAATTTATTTTTTATAAATTTGACCCCAAATAGTTGGGATAAAATTAACGATGATGATGATGATTTTTTAGTTGTTGTTGTTGAATGATATAAAATGTGAAAATCTATTTGTTTTGAGTAACATCTACATTAGGTTTAGTCCACCGTTTCTTGGTAATCCATTTACATTAGGTTTATTTATTGGTCGAATTGGTGCATTTTCTATCCCTTATGTACATTAGGGCTAGCAATTTTGCCCGAACCTTGCTCTAGTTTTGAGTCAATTCTAAATTGATTGGAAATATTTTGAGTTGAGTTATGAAAGATAGAATTTTGAGTTGAGCTATATTTCATGTTGTCTTATTATTGAGATATTTTGATTTCACTTCATATCTTATACTTTTTTATGTTTTATATTATTCACTCATTAGTATATAACAAATTTATCATTTTATGTTTACGCAATCTTTTGATTTTGAGGCTTACGCCTCAATACCCGAATACGCAATTTTAAACATTGTGTAAAGGTGTTATCTTTGTATGCTAACCTAACTTTTATATAGCTAAGCTAGTACAATGGAAATGAGAAGATTAAAATAGGAGTGGCAAAACAAAAATGATAATTTGAGAAGAAACTACATTCGAGGAATGATGAGAGTAGCAAAAGGAAATTGATAATAAACTTGTGTGGCTTGGGTGTGTACAATAAAGATGGCTTTGTGTCGAGTTTGAGAGAGTCAAACTTGGCTCAAAATCAAAATATATCATTCCGATTTTCAAAAATAAATAGCAATGACATATCACATAAGAACTCATAAGTCATCAGCACTGTCATCACTAAGGGGTTCTTCATTTGAATCATCATTATGGTAAACTGCTCTCTCCCCTTCCTCCTCTCCTATAGAGTCCAATGTCGGGCATTTACTTCAAGATTTATGTAAGTTTTAATATATATAGCGTAAGCCGTAAGCCCCATGCCAGTGAGGCGAGGCGGGTCTCAATCAAGTTGAGGCGCGAGCCTCATAAAAAAAACTCGAGGCGTAAGCATCGAGGCATTTTTTATTGGAATTGCGCAAATTAAAGGCGGGTCTCAAGGCGAACCTCATGATAACCTCATGATATGGTTGAGCTTTCTATTTCCAAGGATTAATTACTTTTTGGTTATCGTGAGGTTGTATATGATTCAATCAATGCGGCATTTTAATTCAATTGTATGCCTTTGTGGGTGCCAGGTAGTCCCATTAATGAGGTTCTTATAATTGTTGTCAAGGTTTTAGGTTTGATTCTCGCCCCCTACAACATGATAAATTCCTACCTTGAGGAATTTTGGTTGAGCAAAAAAAAGTAATGTCATTTAGAGTTTTTGTTTTTCTTGCTAGTCATTGGCCCTTTGTGCAACTTGAACTTTGACAGTGGTATTTGTTTATATTCTAATGTCTACTGCGAAAGATCAAAATTACCAGATCATCATATCTTCATATGCATTAAGATCGGATGAAGCGATCTTTTAGCTCTAACATTGACTGCCGTCATTTATGCATTTCAGGCTGATTTCTGTATATTTCTGCATGGTTAAATAAAATCGGCAGATGTTCCTGATTCTCTTCTGAAAAAATTTTCGAGCTCACTCTTATGTGTTGTTTTGATATGTTAGCCTGAGGTGCCGCTAACTGTTGGCGGCTTGCTGCATTCATTGGGCTTAGGAAAATATTCCATCAACTTCCAGACGGAGGAGGTAATTCTGTATTCCTTTAACTTTAATTTCCGTTATTCAAGTAATGTTTTGGAAGTGCTCATAATTATCTTATGTTGATAAATATTGAATTTTCACTGTGTTTCACCAGTTATTATGCCAATACATGGTATTATGCTTAGCATTGCTTGGTTTGACCTTCCTCAACCTCTGCACAATTTCTTGTTCTTTTGTTTCCCTCGTTCAAGATATTGACCAAAGGCTAAGTCTTGATTACTGATTATAAACTGTATTTAGAGTGCATAATGCAAAAATAATCAACATAGGATGCAGATTTATGTATAGCCAATGTCTTGCAGGTTTGCCTCTTGAAAATGCAAGTCGTTCTGGCTTTACTGGATCCTCTTATTGTTAGGCATCATAAAAATTTCCATATACTGGCTTGGAGAATTTTGCTAGCTTCTGCCGTTAAACCTTCTCTTGAATGAGATATACCATGAGATCTCTCTGGAGTTGGATTAAACACTATTGAAAATATGTAGTACTTGTATACATTATGATATAGTGTTGCTAAGGGTTTGAAGATTTATGAATGGAAAGAGCAAACTAAGATATATAGAATATAATCATCTATTCCTCTCCAAACGCAGGGTATCATTCGAATTACGATGTTTATAACGTAATTTTTCATGTCTATACAAACTTTCATATATGAATCTAAGGGGAAGTTCCAAAGCTATAAGAATAGAACGAGACATTTTTGAGAATGAAAAGACATTCATGAATAGCCTTTGACCGTTTATGGAAGTTAGATGAATAAGAGAGTAAGAAATATGTGTAAAAGCTTCCATCACAAAGATGCATGGATCTATGGATGGCCATCCAAACATGATTCTATTTGTAAAGTTAGTGGCCTACATATATATTTACAATAGACAGATTGAATAGTGAGAAATAATTTTTTGGTCTTCCATTGAGAATGGATGTGCACGTGATGAATGTGAAAAGTATCTTTCTATTGTTGTGGTATGGAAGACATCATCTTGTCATTTTAGGAGTTTGAACGATGCTTAGTTTATTTTTGCTTGCCTATTCTCCTAAACGTGTCAGATATTAGTGGATCATTTATTTTCCGTATAGTAAAATATGATAAAAAAGTGAAAATGGGATTCATCCCATAGATTTCAACTTTGCTTCTTAAATCTATAGATTTGGTAGGTAATTCAATCAAGAGAGGCGGCAGCCTTTAATTACCCCTTTTTAATCAGTTGTACCATTATAATAGAGTAGATTGGTATCCTTAGCATATACCACGGGCTTTCATGGCAGTAGTGGAATTGTACTTCTCCTTCTTACTATGACTGCATAAAAAACATGATTTTTAGAGCGGCAATTGTACTCTTTCCTATCACCCTATTTTTATTTCCTTATGTTAGAAGGTTCCGTATTAATTCTGCACTTTATCCTGATGTAATGGCGCGTTAATAGAGTTTCTTCTGTGATTTTTGTCATTTCTTTTTGTTTGACGGTTTAACCTTGAGGAGTCTCTTAAATTTGTGAAGTTGATGCTGTTGAGAGTATCACGAATGTGTAACTGCACTATATCATCATGTTAAATATCAACAATTTAAATGTGCGAAACCATTTCATCCAATGATTTCATTATAATTTTTTTGACCCAACCAAAAAGTATAATAAAATTAAGTATTGCAAAGTTGATGATGCTTAGGTGGATGAATGGATTTACATATAGAGACAATGCAAAATGACTATATACGTGAAAATGTTGGAGTAGCTCTAGTGGCAAATAAAATTAGAGAGAATCGCCTTAGATGGTGTCACATAAAATGTCGGCTATCCGAGATCCAATTAGGAGAGTAGATGTATTATATTTGACCTATTTTAAGAAAGGTAGATATAGATCTTTAAGGATTTGGTTAGAAGTTATTTTAAATGAACTTTTTCTTTTATTAAGTTTAAATGAGACTTTGACACTTGAGCTTCCTTTGCAAGATCTGGTTAATTGTTTGAGATTTACGGTTTTGGCTTCTGTTGCAGATTGACATGGCAGCGCTCAGGCAAATGGGAGACAGTGACCTGAAAGAGTTGGGGATACCCATGGTACGTTGTTGTTTCTTAATTTAGTTTGTTTTCAGAAATTTATTTTGGTTTTATTGATGCCGTCCTTTGTTAAATTGCTTGGTACTATGAATACTATCTACCTTTGGTCTTTAAATTATTTTCGCTAGCTTGTTGCTTTAGCTTTATTTAACTATTTTTTTATTTTCTATGAAACTAGTTGAACTCTTTTTCATATCCAAAAAATGTGATAACTATGGCATTCATGTTTTTCTTTGTAAGGTTAATTACAATGCCCCCTAAACTTTATGTGTGTAATAGGTTTATTAAATTTCTTGGATATCTTATTCGAAGAATGAGGACATAAATTTTAAAGTTTAGTTTAGATTTGGAGCATTCCTCTATTTTAATTTGATAGTTCCAAGTTCAAGTCATATAAATAACCCAATGCAAATTTAGGATAAGACCGCGAGAATCAAACCCAACAAGACTTTATTCAAGTAAAATAATGAAATTTCTTAGTTGAGTACAATGTGATAATTGAATATTGTGGATATTTTGGGTATATTTTTGTAAAACTACAATTATGTATTGGTAGGAAAGAAGTTATTGGTAGCCAAAGTTCATTGCGAGTGTTACAATAAATGTATGAGAAAAGTTAAAATAATAGATTTAGGCTTTGTTTGGCATGACTTTCTTATTGCTTTTCAAATCAACTTTCTAGTACTAAAAATAAAATTTTTGTATTAAAAAGTCGCTTTAAAAAATAATAATAAAGCCGTTCCAAATAAAAACTTAGAAATGATTATATTAGAGGTGGTGGCGGTGGCATCTAAGACAATGTAGGTTGATAAAATTGATGATTATTAGGAATGAAAATGCTGAAAAACTCATTTTGTATTATATTTAGCTTGTGCTCTCCTTTATATATTTATATATTTGAAGCTTATTCTTATTGACTTGAAAGGTTACAACAATTCCCTGCAGGGACCTAGGAAAAAGATCTTGCTGGCTCTTTTGCCGCGATTGAAACAAAGGCAGCAGCGTTGAGAAAAAGGAAAATTTTGGTTGGATAACTGGCATTTCATTTAAATTAAAATCGCCAAAAAGTGATGTTGTAAATCATTTGAACAGCTATTCCCATCATCTTGAATTCATTTTCTGATATGTCCTTAAGAGTATTTTAATTGTAACTTTTGGAAGCATCCATTGCATCAGATTAAAACTACAACATCACACATGCGAATGCTGCTTCATCCAATGAGTCTCTTCTTGAACATGAGCACTGCTATGTTTGCTTGAATAATATAGAGCTTAGTTTCTTGTTCTGCCTCTGCTTGTTTTGTTAGAAGTATGAGAGAAAATACCTACAGGGATAAATGCTAAGGTTTCATTTGGGATAGTTTCCTTA
The DNA here is from genome assembly GCA_022539455.1 of Dendrobium nobile. Taxonomy (NCBI): domain Eukaryota; kingdom Viridiplantae; phylum Streptophyta; class Magnoliopsida; order Asparagales; family Orchidaceae; genus Dendrobium; species Dendrobium nobile. The sequence continues at coordinate 8,576,823 of CM039723.1, read as the reverse complement.
CTGTTTCTTAAAGTAGTTTCTTTGTACTAAGAAGCTGCTTTGAGAAGCAGAAAAAAAACCGTCCCAAATGAAGTCTAACGTTTCGCTTGGTATAGTTTTTTTTATTGCTTTTAGAGTAGCTTTCTAGTACAAACATTTAATTTTGGTACTAGAAAGTTGTTTTAAGAAACAAGAAAAAAATCTTTCCAAACGAAGCTTAAGTATACTAGTAAAAATGCCAGTGCATTAAATGCACATAACTAAAAATTTAGTAATAAAGATTCATGTTATAAATATTTTAATTAATCTATCATTATTAAGATTTAAAAAAAATTATTTTTATAAATCATTATAATAAATTTTATATGATTAGATAAATAGTTTTTATTGATATGGATTTTCTATAATTCATGAATTATTTTGGTATTAAATTCAGTTTATTAGTTAATAAACAAACTATTTATTTTTTAAGTCGGATTTTCCTTAAAGTAATAAGTTCTTTAATTGCATGCTAATAAAATTCTAAACATTAATAATAAACCATGAAAAAAAAAAATTGAGAATGTAATATATCGTCGCGTACTCGTCCGTCGTCGTCGTCCGGCGTCACGTCGTAAGCGTCCGGCCGGCGTCGTTTAGAATCGAGCTCCGGGCGTCGTCGTCGTCGTCTTCGTCCATTCCGAGCGTCGTCGTCATCGTCGTCGTCACGCGCTCAATCGAGCTCCGAGCTTCGTCGTGGTGAGCTCCGAGCTCAATCTCGTCGCGTCCATTCCGAGCTTCGGCGTCGTCACCACGTTCGATCGTTTCGAGCTTTTCCATTGTCGTCGAGTCCGTTGCGAGTTCCGCCGTCGAGATCTGATCCGCCGTCGTCGGTTGCCTGTTCGACTCGCAAGCTCGTTTAGCTCGGCTTTTGTTACTGTTCTGTGAGGTGGCCGAAATCCATGCAGACTTTTAGCGCAGTTCTCTCGCACCACGCTGCTCGTTCAGCACTGCTGAGTCTACGCGCCACCTCGAAGTTTTTTTTCGCGTTATCTCAGTTTTTTTTAATACTATTTAAATCGAACGGCGAGGCAAGGTCCAAAGATATTTGGATTACGCGCGGTGCTTTCTTTTCCCTCCCACCTTGCTTCTCGCTGCGAACGGCTCCTCCTCGGTGGAGGAGTAGAAGCGCTGGTCCCCTTCGGTCAAGTGCTTTGCTTGTGCCTGCTGTTACCTGCCGGAGGACCTCCGTCCCCGAAGCGAAGGAAGAGGAGCAGGAACAGAAAGGTGATCACTAGTTTGTTCAGCTGGTTAGTGATCGAAATATATAATGATTTGCATATATCTTAATTTAGGGATTGAATTGCTATTTTTTTTTTTTTTTTTTTTAAAATCCCAGATATGTCTATGTCTACATCATCAGATTCAGAGGCCGCCACAAAAATTCTTCTTATAGGGCCAGACGGCATACTGTGTCTCGAGTGCCTTCGACAATTCAATAGACCAAAGAGACTCAGCGATGTCAGCGATATGGATAACCACTACAAAACTCATAAAAGACAGTTAAAGCACCGCTGCAGCAAGTGCGGTAACTGCTTTTTGCAGAAAGCGGAACTCATAATTCATAACCTCGAAGAAAATCATAAGAAGAGGACCTCATCTGATTAGATCTATTTATTATGCTTTAAGTTATGGATTTAAGCATGCTATTAATGTCATAGATATTGTGCTGCATTTCTTAATTTAATTGAACATTCTATTTGGTCTGCTTAATTGACTTTCATGCCTTTCATTTTCCTTTTTGTTTTTCATTCCTTTTTTGTATTCAGGTTGCACATTGTTATTATCTTAGTCTTAATAAGTTAATTCATGTGATGATTTTAGCCGTCGCTTGAGTGACGGTTAAAAGGTTATGACTAGTTAGTTATGATAATTTTTTTTAAAAATACTGAAATCATCTTAAGTTGAGCATTTTTAAAATAATTTAAACTATTTAAAAAAAAATTAAAAATATATCAAATAAATATATATTTAAAATGATAGAAAAATAATTTCAAAGAGGGCCTAATCAAGAGAACTTACTTCTGACCGGATAAAAGTCATAGGGGCTTTATATGAATAGGAAGAATTTTAGGGATATAAAATGTATTTTACTTCATAATTATTATTTATTGATGTTTGATTTTAATGTAATTTTTTAATAAAAATAGAATATTATGTCTAATTAAGATATTAAATAATTTTTTATTTATCCTCCAATAAATTCACTTATTAATATTTTTTTTTCTCTCCATAATTAATGCAACAATAAAACAATTAATATTATATTTATCCATCAATTTAAAGCATTTAAATAAAAGTTTTATTTAAGAGGAATTTAGCTTAATCATTCTTAAGAGAATATTATGTTGAGGATATTGAGAGGTGATTAGTATGTATATAATTAAAATTTTAGATTGTTTTTTAGTATAATTATATAAGTTATAATTAAAATGATTAATGCTAAGTAATAATAAATAATATTATTTATATAAATTAATATTATTCATCTTAGACTTTGTTTTGGACAGCTTTCTTATCACTTTATAAAACTGTTTATTAGTTAAAAAAAAAATTGAATTTGAAATTTTCTTACCAGAAAGTTGCTTCATAAAACAATAAAAAGATCGTTTGGGACGACTTTCTTACTGCTTCTTAAAGCAGCTTTTCTAGTATTAGATATCTGCTTTAAGAAGCAGTAATAAAGCCGTCCCAAATGAAGCCTTAAGCTTCATTTGCGACAGCTTTCTTGCTTCTTTATAAAGCAACTTTTTTGTTAAAAAATTATTTGAATTATAAATTTTTATGCTGGAAAGTCATTTTAGAAAGTAGTAAAAAAACTATCCCAAACGAAGCCTTATGCAAATTAGTTTTCTTCAAAAAAGAATTTCCATGAGTAATATTACTCTTGCCAATGAGATATTATCTGAATTTCATTACAATACTAATGCCATTGCAAAAATTCCCCTCCCCACTTTGCTTCCAATGGAATAGATAACATATTTCTAATGAATTATTTGATGTCACTCTTCGATACTGAGGTTACTATTGACCGACATTCTTTCATCTTGCATAAACGTTATGCTTTTAAGATACTCTCTATCTGCATTGCTATGCCCAGTTTGGGGGATTCAAATATATGAACGTGCTCAAATTCCGTGACATTTGTGATCATGATATCTGCGTAATTTGATCTGAAGCCACGTTTAAGGATAACGGCATGATGACTCATTACTAGATCAAAATCCCTAACAGATGCAGCACAGCGCATGATACTGGATAATGTGAAATTGTTAGGCACCAAACCCGCAAGCAGCATTTGCTGGTACAGCCAAAGTGCGTCTTCATCATTGCCACTCTTAACAAAAGCTGATATAGCAGCGGTCCAGGAGACGATATCCCTATAATTCATTTCTTCAAACAGCTTGTGTGCAATGTTTGCCTGTCCATGTTTTGAGTAGAAGGATAGGAGGTTGTTGCAGATGTAAAGATGTCTGTGAAGGCCTAGTTTGATGATGGGGGAATGAACACAAGTTCCCAGTTTGGAGGACGTCATGGATTTGCAGAATGAGAGGAAATGGATGCATATTTCCTCTGAGAAAAGGACAGTGGCGGTGGACTCTTTGATGAACGGAGAAATTCTGGAATTTTGGTCGACACTGATACAAGGCAGAGCCGGTGAGTGAGAGAGAAGACGCAGATACAAGGCAGAGCCGGCGGCTCTCACCCTCACACACGCTAGCGAAAGCTCTCGCCTTCGCCTCTTCCAGAGTCCCGATCTCTTCAACTCCTCCGAACTCCCAGCGTACCCGAGCCCCTCTCATCGTGAAACCAACGAACACCTCCTACCTCCCTGCCGACCCGACGCCAGAAGCCTCAATCCCGTCGGCCACTTCATTCGACGCCAAAGCCGACTCCATCTTCCCCATCCGACCTTTATCCTCTCTGACCTGTGTCGGCTTTTCATCCAAACCGAGAGAGAGAGAGAGAGAGAGAGAGAGAGATTTCTCTCTAACCTAACCGAACTCCTCCTTCCCATTCTCTGCTTGTTGCTGGAGCCAGGATCCGATCCTTCCTCTTTCCATTTGCCAGCCGACTTCGCTCCATTTCCGACTTTCCCTTCCTTAGGATCGGAGGTCACGACATTTTAATTAGAAGCAACAGTGGAAGCCGCTTGCTGTGAAGGTATTTCTCTCCCTTTCACGCTCTGTTTCGGCCAAATCCCCTAAATTCTCAAACCAAAGAGAAAGGAGGGGGTGTTTAATTAGTTTTTTTAATTATAATTATCATAATTAATTAGTTTTAATTAATTATGACTACTTTTAATTAGAATTAAATTTAATTAATAGCTTTTTTAGTTATTATTAATTTATTATCATTTATTAAAGTTAATTAATATGAATTAATTATAATTAACTAAATTTAATTATAATTAATCATTTCTAATTAACTTTACTAGATGTAATTAATTATAAGTAAATATGATTAATTAAGGATAACTATAATTAATTATAAATAACCTCTCTCCTTCCCTCAATCCACGTGCCAACACCAACAACCCCGCGAAGGTCCGATTTTTTTCTAAAACTTAGATTCTCATTTTCGTTGTTTGCGGCGGACCGGAAAACCGCCCATGTCATTAAAGTGCTTAAATATTGAAATAATTGTATATACTCAAATAAATTCCATGAAGTGTTTTGAGAATTTGACTAAAATTATAAATATGCAACTTTAAAAAATTATAAACAAATCACCTTTCTCCAAAGCTTGGAGATCATAAGGAATTCAAAAATTGATAGCATATCATTCAAATCTCAAGAACATGTTGAATCATGTTGTCCTTCAAGAAGAAAAAATGTATTAAAGTTTGATAAATTTTAATAACGAACATATTCATGATGTCTCTCCTTCTAGAAAGAACGACAAATTCTCTGTCAACTCCAAATTGTATTTCCTTTGAAAAATGATGTTGATTCAGCTTACTAGCTAAACTGCACAAAAAAGTCTTAGCAATAATTTAGCATTACTAATATATTTTTTCAAAAATTGAATGACAAAGAAAAATACATATTGAAATTAAAAAAAAAAAAGATACTATATATTTACCCAAAAAATTGTATATCCAATATTTAAAATAAACTTATAATTCAAAAAAGTTCCCATCATACACTTCTTTGAAGTAATAACATATCCAATTTAATGAAGTGATGGTGTAAACCAGATTGAAGGGGGCCAGTTACGCTGCGAATCAGAGTCAAGGAAAAACTGGAAGCAATCATTATGGAGATCAAAAAGTCCAGCATCACGAGTAACGTCATCTTGCGTCATGAGCTCCGCATGGTCCGTAAAGTATATACAGTTTGGTTTAATTCCAGGAGCTACTGTGTGATGCAATGAAAAGGTTTGGTTATAACCTATAAACAAAGAGCAACCCCCCAAGTCCCTGATAGAGATCCATTGTGAGGAAGAACAAGACGAAGCATCAACAGCCGGCACAAACTTAAAAACCGAGATATTGTTTGTCTTATGTGTCAACTTTTCATTGGCCTCCAAACGAGTACAATTGATCTTCCTAGTAATTTTTAGAAGAGTTCCCGACAAAAATGCAATGTAGTTCCTACAAGAAGCATTTGTGGCTCTGGGGTCTTGTATTGCTTGGCAAACTAGTTTAACATTATTTCCATCGAGATCAAATGCCAATACCGCCGAGAAATGTGTGATCGCGTAGAACATTTGCTCTTCTTCATGGAAGTAAACATCTTCGAACTCTTCAAATTGGTCGATATGATAAGGAGGCAGTTCTGGGCCGAGAACCCAAGCATGGTCGCAAGGCTTTGCCAAAGCTAGCAATTTTGAAAGGCCATAAACAACAACAGCAGTACCGAATGGGTCGTTAGAGGAAAGTACAATCTTCTGGAAATATAGATCACGAAAATTTTCCACATCTGCTTCAAAGGATGGATGCTTTTCATCATAATAAAACTCGACATGACCGTCAAGGGCGTATTGGGGCTTGATCCTATGCCATTGATCTTCGGGGATGGTGAAGAGGGATGGGAGGGATATTTCAGCTTTTGTTAGAGGGTTGAATAGGCGAGGTTGCAAATCAGTTTTGTCAAGGGTCACCATCCATCCATCCTTGGAGCCAAAGCAACGACGACCAAAAATGTGGCTACCGAGGGAGGATAAGCGAAGGCAACTGTTGACGTTGCCTTCTTCTTTTTTCATGGTAAGATCATAGAATATGAGTGTGTCAGAGACCTCTCCGACATTGCTGGGAAGGCATAACCATGGCGAGGGGCAACATTTTATTCTAAAGAGTGCATTATTATCTAGACCGGAATTCCACGAGGTGCAGACAGCGGAGAATCGGAGGAAGTCTACAACGAGCAAGTGTGATGAGATGCAATAGAGGAGATCTATGGGAAGATCAGACCATGCCATAATATTATATTTAATGCGATGGGAAGCGATGAAACGAGTTGTGAAGCCTCTAGCAATAGAATGCATAAACAAATGAAATAGAAGTTGGAATCAAATGTGCAATCTTTGGAGATATATAGCCCTAACCTGCATTGGACCTCACCAAAGATAGTATGAATAAAATAAGCATTTGTGGTTAATATTGAACTGCAACAAATTTCCCACTAACTGCCATTATCTATAAATAGAATAGGATGCATAAGAGAATTATTTCTTTAAATAGGTTTATGATAAATTTAAAATTTTAAAATTTTAAAATAGCATTTAAAATATATATATATATATATATATATATATATATATATATATATATATAGAGAGAGAGAGAGAGAGAGAGAGAGAGAGAGAGAGAGAGAGAGAGAGAGACTGAAATTAAAATTTAAAATAATAAAAAATGTTCTACGGTGCTCCTAACTAGAATTTAGAATTCTATGCATTTAATATAGATATTATAGATTATTAAAATTAATTTTATGTATATCATTATTCATCATAATTAATGCATTTCATCATTAATCCATATAGAGAGAGCACCTACCATCCGACCATTGGACTATAGTAAGCCGCCGGCCACCCCCACCACCGCCGGTTCACTCGCCATCGCTACGGATAGTCTGCACCTTCTACCTTGTGGTGATTTCCATCATTGTTTTGTTCTTCTTCTCCCGCCAATCTTAGAAGTAGAAGAGTGATTGCGGACTTCAAGGTGAGTCGATCGCTTTGTTAACCGGTGGATTCTAGTTGAACTATTCTTTGCATCGTTTTGTTTTGAATTGTTATTTTAAAGATCCCATAACTTTAGTTGTGATTGATTGCCTAATCATAGTTTACTTCTTAAGAATTACTTTAAATCTCATTTGGGTGAAACATTAAGATTAAACTTTATCATTGCTTAACAATTTTCTTATTAATCGTATAAAATAATTCCTGGTTTCACACCAATACAGACGGATATATAGGAGCCACTCCAAGATATCTTGCCTGACCAACTGCCTAAGAAGCACGATAAGGTTAGTGCTAATGCCATAGACACCACCTATTCAGCTATACAACCATACATGCAGACTTGAGAGTCACATATGCTAGCACAAGGTTGTGTGAAGAAAGCAGAACACATGTAATCGCACAAGCTTGTATCAATGCCTATATTTTTTCAGGTACTACCCAAAAAAAAAAAAAAAAAAATCAATGCATAAGCAAGCAATCCATGACTATTGAGATCCACGTCAAACTCATTCATAGCATATTAGCATGCAAGCATTTGTACAGAGAAACCAAATATGCATGAATATGCTGAAACGTCACATATGAGACATAAACCAGAGTAAATTGATATGAGAACAAGATGCCATTTCTTTAGAAAATGTTTATATCCTCAGGTGTAGGACTAACCATATCTAGTTTAAACAATAAATAAAGGGTTGAGCGATCTATGAAGCAAAATAATCAAAGGGGACTCTTACATTACATGCAAATTCAAATGTCATGAATTATCTGAGATGCATGTCAAAACATCGGCCGAATCTTAAGATCTTGAATCTAGGATAACAAAAGGCTTATTTGCTGGAAGGAAAAATCAAGGAAAGCTCACGCAGGTTCATACTTCGTGGCAATAAAGATACTCAAATTCTAGTTGCTTTTAAATGTCCAGGATCAATTTTGAGGGTAGGCCTCCTCGAATAAGCTATCTTTGAATCAAAGTATTTCCTCTCCCTCATAGTGGATGTTTGATGTATGGATAACGTTTTGAGAGATATTATCAAGTCAATGGTTTTCAAGCCCTTAGTTTGAGAGTGGAGAATTCACACTCTGGCAGCAAGTAAACCAAATAACTGAATCAAAAAATCCCACAACAAATGCTTGACATGGTAACTTAGGAAAGATCTTGATCCTTTCAAATTTTGTTTGTCAATTGCTATTTCTATCATGTAATGGAGGTTTTCAGATATTCCTTATATATTTGCAGGATAGTTAGTTTTTCAATGCACTGTCTCCAAGCGATCTAGGCTATAGTTTATTCCTTGAAAGCTTCAAATTTTCAATAAGTTTGCCACCCGAAAATTGTAAAACCTTGTTAGCAAATTCAGACTGAATGGTAGGTCATTCCTTACATTTCTATTGCAAACCATCAAAGAATTCATTCAAATTATCCTGCAGCAACCTTAGAATGGTACCAAAGGGCAAACTGACTCGATTGACAAATTCCCACTAATAGTCATATTGTTGGAAGTTAAATTTAATTTTGGCCCATTGTTATTTGGATTTTTGTTATCTAAATGAAGCACATATTCTAGAATAATCTTTTGTGGAAGATGCTAGAAACCTATTATAGAGTAATTCATAGTAAAGTCTAGAATAGCATTTAATGTCATTTATGATAGAAAATAGAAGAGTTTTCTAGAGAGTTATTTGTAACCATTGAATTGAAATGTTTTGTCATAATCCTAATGGGATACTACTAGTATAAATAGTTGAGGTATCTTTGAATTTGTATCAAACAAAGTGAGAAATAAAATTAGCAGCCTCTTTCATCTTCTCTCATCTTTTTCTTAGCCTTACTAGCCTCTTCCATATTCTCTGTTCTCTTTAGCCTTCTCTAGTTCTAAATAGCCTTTTCATTCCAACGCATATGTGGTCAATGAATATTCCAGAGCCATCAAATCAACCATGCTTGTGTGATGTTCTTCATGGCTTTGTTTAAGAATCAAGAAAGCTAGATGCATTAAAAAAAAAAGCTAGATGCATTAAAAAAAAAGCTAGATGCACAACCTAGCCTGAATATGGGTCTATCCACTGAAATATTTAAGCTTTGATTAAAGGAAGTGTCATCATGCAATTGTTGAACCGGACTGGTTTTGTTAAGGGAGTAGGAATAGGTTTTTTTTTTTTACTAACCATATGCCAAGGACATCAATAAATTAATGTCATGGAATTGAATCTAATGAGTCATTTCCTAAATGTTAGTCTATGCAAGATAAAAATAACTAGGGAATGCCAACTAGCTTGAATTTTCTCCTTATTTCTCGAGTAACGTGAAATTCCTACATAATTTTCACCAGTTGATATTCACACTCACCAAGGCTTCCGCCCTCTATACTTCCTCTTCGGCTACCATCTCATCAATATGTACGATTCCTACTACATATTCATCAATCCCTTGACTATTATAATTATTTTATATTTAATTATATTCCTTGATTCATTTTTTTTCCAATTAGATTATTTCTTAAGATTATCTAAATTCTATTCGTGTTGAAATGAAATGCACTCAATGAACTCTCTCTAATTCTTGTCATGGTATTAGAGCCCCAACCTTTTTCTCTTCCATGTATTTTTATAACTTTAGCCTTCATCAGTGTATTACCACAATCCTACTGATGAGGACATCCATAGAAGATTCCGGCACACGTACCATCGAAGGGGTCGTCGAGCGACGGCCATGATTCAGAGTCTTTATTTCTGATGTTTTATTTTATTCATGTATTTTATTTCGTGTTTTTCCATTTGTACCCCTATGAGGGAGTTAGTGTTTATTGTAGCCCAAGGGCAATGTTGTCTTTTGACTTTTATTTTCGGTTAGCCTATATATAGGCTTTATCATTGTATTTGCTTCTTAGTTTTTAATGAATGAAAAGTTACATTTCATGTTCTCTTTGTGAGTGCAACCCTCATCGATCTCTTAGTGAGTTCGTAGGAGAAACTAGATCTCTTTGTGAGTTCTAGGTTTTCTTTTCTTTTTTTTCTCTTGTTCAAATCGTCGTTGCGTAGTTTCGGATTGAAGATACTTGTGGGAGATTGGATTCTTATTCCTTGGATCCCTAGAAATTCTCCCAACGATCTTCCCCCCCTTGCTCCCTACCGCCAGCCCTCCTGGACAGCCCAAGCCATCGGCCTGCAGCCCCACAACCTGCCGGCCAGCAGCAACCGGCCAGCCCACTAACCCGTCGGCTCCCCCCTTGCCGCCGCCTCCTTCCCCTAATTCCACCCTTGTGGATTTTGAATTTTCCCCTTCCTAATTGCTTTCCTAATCAGCCCTAGCAAATTTGGAAAGTTGATTAATGGGAGTTACACTTGATTTGAAATTCAAATTTCAATTCCCTCATATTTTCATATGAGTTTAGGAATTACTTTATATAATTAATTCTGAAATTAAAATCAAAATTTTAATTATCTTAATTTACTTCTATCTGGTCCCCACCTACTCAAAACCTCAAGCCACATCACCTCCATACATGACTGGCCCCCTCTCTCTTCTCTCTCCTCCATTAAACCTCTTTAATTACACATAATTTCTTTCCTTCTCACTTTAATTTCAATTTTGAAATTCAAAACTGAAATTGAAACCTCCTAAACTTGGAAATCTGAATTAAAATTCAGATTTGTGATTATTTCCCAAAGGCCAAACCCGCCCCCTCTCTCCTCTCAAAACCGTGAACCCCCTCTCTCCCTAGCTCACGGCTAGTTCTCCCACCTCTCTACTTCGTCTCCCCTACTCAATCCCACCATGCATGGCGGATCCGGAGCTTGAAGGTGGACTCATGTTTGACGTCTACGGGGGCATTCACATTCTCAGATCCCCCTTCTTTGACATGGGGTTTGACCACGACGACGACACAGTTGGAGGTTACTTGGATCGAATCCTCCCCACCCTTGTGCACGTCATCGACGGACAATTTGCAGATTACGAGTGGATCATCGACGGACAACATTCCTCGCCACCTCCACATCCTATGCCTGCCTCTCCATCACTACGGATCGCCGGCATCGTCTACCTCAGATTGGTCTCGTTTCTTGTGTGGTTCTTCTTCCTCCGACAATCCTAGACGTAGAAGAGTGATCTTAAGCCTCAAGGTGAGACAATCGCTTTGTTAATCGCCGGATTCTAGTTGGCTATTCATTGTCATTACTTTTGATCGAGGTTGTTATTTTATAGATCTTGTCAATTTAGTTGTAACAACTTGCCTAGACTTTGTTAAATTCTAAAATATTTATTGAAGTGTCAATTGTGAGAAGCATTAAAATTGTATTGTCATTATTCTAACAAACTTTTATTAATTTCTAAGAAACAATTCCTGATTTCACATCACCTACGGCCTTCATTATTATACTATCTTTTCTCCTATTTTTCTATAAATCTAGCATTCATTATTACATTGCAGCAAATATTTTTCATTGTTACAGCTTCATCATTGCACTACTGCAGATTATTCCCATTATTACAATCATCATTATTGCTTTGCCGCATTTATTTTCTTCTTTGTTTTTTTTCCTATGAACAGTGTCATGATGTTCCTGTCCATAGAAAACATTAGCAACATACACATAGCATTGGTTTTGAGTTCTTTATGGAATTGAGATATATAATCTAAACCCAATGGGAAATTTACAAAGCATTCATTGAACATATCGATTCAAGGGAAAGAACAATCCAAAATGACCACCATTGGTTCACAGTTTCCTCGAAAGAAGAAAACAATTAAGACATTTACAAGGCACATAAATTCAAAAAAGCACGTTAGGCCGCCCAAAAAACTACTAGCAGGCCAGGACTCTAGCATTCTCATATATTACCTCATCTTCTCACATTTTTAAGTTTTAGAAATAAGCATTTCTAGCCCATAAATCATTTATTCAAGAACGACATATCATATGACCAACTTCTCTAACAAAAATATTTCATCTACTCCTTGCCCTAACAACAAGCAATAACCAAGTCTAATGGATACTCGACAACCATGACCAGTCAGAGAGATGTTCTTATAAATTCCCTCACAATTTAAAATATCCTCCATATACTTAAATTACTTAACCTCTTTTTTATTCAAAAATTGACTAAAGATTAATATACCATTTAGGAATAGGGCACAAGAAGGATAATTGGTCTTGCTAAAGAAAGGGATGATATTCACCACTTTGTGAAATCCATTGATAGAGAAACTTTATTAAACCTTCAATATTACCTTATCTTATCTATTAGAAACTCTTAAATCCAATAACAAAAAAAAAATCTGGCTTCAACACCTATATATCAGACACCCATCATTTATTATTCTCAAAACCGTATTTCTTTTAAAATAAATCAATATCAAAAGATTCATTGTGATGTTTGTGAACTAATAAAAAAAAACACAAGAACCCTAATTTCTTGTTCTCTCATTCATAAGATATCAAGGGACCATCTTTTATACCTAATATCTCTAGAGCTTGAGGATTTATATCATTTATCGACGGTTTTACCCATGTGTCATGAATTTTTTGCTAAAATCCAAAGGTGATATGAGTGCCATCTTTTTCAACATAAAAAAATTACTTTGGTGTATAGATTAAAAGTCACATCCAACAACAACAACAACAAACCTTTATCCCACTATGTGGGGTCAACAACATGAATCATTTTTCTCCATTATGTCTAACTAAGGGTCAAATTCTCATCTAAATCTAATAAAGAAATGTCATTTCTAATATTTTCTAACTAAGTCTTTTTAGGTCTACCTCTATCTTTCTTAAAATACATCAAATCTAAAACATCTACTTTCCTAATCGGATCATCGGAAGGCTATCGTTTTATGTGACCAAACCATCTAAGACGACTCTCTCTAATATTATCTTCCACTGGAGCTACTCCAACCTTTTCACGTATATGATCTTTTTGTATCATGTCTTTAAGAGTAAAGCCACTCATCCATCTGAGCATCCTCATCTCTGCAACACTAAACATAATATTATGCTTCTCTTTTAATGGCCAACATTTTAATCCATAAAGCATTGCAGGTCTCACTACCATCTTATAGAATTTTCCCATAAGTTTGAGAGGGAGAACTTTTCTATCACATAACAAGCCTGATGCATTCCTCCACTTCAACCATCCAACTTGAATTCTACTAATAATATCCCCAACTATTTCACCATCACTCTGAACAAAAACCACATCCAACAATATAAAAAAAATATTTTAACCATTCACTCTCATAATACTTTAAAAAAAATAGTCATCTTATGTTAATACACCCCAACAAAATGAAATGATTGAATGAAATAACGACCAATATTTTCTACCAAAAAGGTTCTCATTTTTAAGAAATTATTCCAAAATCATATCGGTGAAAGTGATTTAAATAGCCGCTCACATCAAAAAAAGTTAACTTACAAGTGTAATTAGGTTCAAGTGGCACAAGTTCTAATAAAATTCTTTCCCCACTTCGTCACTACAAACAACCTTGTGCCAAAGATAATTGGACATGATCATAAATATCCACAAAATAGATTAAAAAAAAACTTGATGCTCTAGTTAAGTGAGCCTTCATTGGCTAATGTCCCACACAATATGGTACAAATATTACTATCCCCTCACAAGAAAGATATGCGTTGACGTCACTTTCAAAGAAAAATATCTCTACTTTGTCACTACTTAATTTAAGAAAGAAATATCATTCACAAATGACTTTTTTCTCCTAGATTTTTTTACATTACCTCTCATCCTTGCAAACAAGAAAATTCCAAAACCAACCATTCCTGCCCAAATCGAGCCTTAACCAAGATCACCTTCTACTCAGTCAATACAAATTTAGTCAAGAAGAAAGGCATCTTAATTTACACAAGCTCAATCAACCGAATAAATCCTTTCACCAAATCCGCTGAGAGAATTACTAAACCTAGAAACAAATGTACAAGAACTTCTCCTAAATATCTTTTACACTTGTTTTTATCATACAAAAAATTTCTCCTAATCACAAATCCTTCTTTATTAGCCTGCATATTATTTTTATCCCTGAAACCATATTTGAGACTTTAAAAATATTAATTGGAATAATGCTATGAGGGAAGAAATCAAAGCCTAAAAAAAATGCAAAGCATATAAATTGATAAATTTATCAAAAGAAAATAAATAATGAGATATAAATGGAATAAATCTACTTGTTCACAAGGTATGAAGAATGCTTTCCTCGTCATGATCCAAAGGAGGGAGTGAGTATGAAGGTTCCAGCAGGACTTGACTCAAATATAGAAGAAAAGATATGTAAACTAAAAAAGCCATTGTATGGGTTGAAATAATCTTCATTATCTTGATTTGAAAGGATCGCCAAGATAATGCTCAAGATAGAAGATAAAGTTAAGAAGATCATACATTTTTTTATAAAATGCACAACTTAAAAGGGGGGTCTCTGTTCTACTAGTTTATGTTAACGATATCTAAATAACAGGTAGTGGCTTAAAATAAATAAAAATTTTAAAGAAAAGACTAGTTCAAGAATTTGAAGTTAAAAACTTAGACAAGTTAAAGTACTTCCTTGGCATTGAAGTTCAACACTTTCTGCATTAAATTTTCATATAAAATACATAATAAATCTACAAAAAATTGACAAATAAGTTAGAATGCAAGCAGTCAAGAGCCCCACATAATTTAATCATATATTCTAGAAGACACGTCATTAGAAAAAAAAAACTCTTATTTGAGACTGGTAGGAAGACTTATCTATTTATCACATATTATACATAACATTACATACAACAATTTATGCACAATCCTAAAAAATTGCATCTTATGGTGGTGTATAGAATTCTATAATATTTGAAGAGAATTATGGGTTAAGGAATTCTATTTGAGTAGGGGAAAGATGCAACTCTTGAAGCTTACACGAATGCAACTTATGCATTTTTAATAGTTGAAAAAAAAAAGGCTTACTAAAGAATATTACACATTATTTGAGGAATAAAAATATAATGGCAAGATCTAATGCAAAAGCCAAATTTATATACATAGAAATCATGGAAGAGTAAAGTTGAATAAAAAGGTTATATGAGAGCCTATTGTAACAAGCCAATCATTAATGATGCACAAAATTCCATACAACGTGATTGTACAAAGCATATTAAAGTTGATACACTTTATGAAAGAGAATCTTGACTGTGGTCTACTTTGTACAATGTTCATAATCACAAGTGAACAATTTATTAGCATTCTCACAAAAAAATTATCAATGCAATCTTTTAGAAACTATCAGGCAAGTTTGGAATAGATTCCATCTGTTCATTCGCATGAGGGGGAGTATGCGGCGCTGACGTAATTTTTGCAAGTTGGAACTCACACTCACCAAAACTTTCGCCATCTTTCCTTCCTCTTTCATCACCACCTCATTGATCCGTATAATACATAATTCCTACTCATCAATCCGTAAACTATTATAATTAGTTTTATTCCCTAATCTCCTTTTTTTCAATTGAATGATTTCCCAAGAAAAACTATCATTGGATCTCAAATCTTGGATGAGAAAAGTGGAGGATTGTATTAAATAGTCGACAGCCAGTGTAAAACTTGTCAAATAATCATGACATGATCTCTTTAATACATTGTACTAATGTTAAGGTGTTCCCAAGAAGTGACGTGTTGTATGGTTTGAATACAGTGAGAAGTATGCAAAGGTCGCTGCACTGGTGCTTGAATATAATATTAAATAAGCAAAGGTTCCCACATCACAGACATATGTGGACAAAAAAGCCAGTCCATGAAACTATAATTATCATAGGAACTTGGAATATAGGTTCTTTTACAAGTAAATTAATGAAACTAATATATATTATAATTCATAAGAATATAAATATTCTATGCATTCAAGAAACTAAATTGGTTGGAGAGAATGCTGTAAAGATTAATAATTTTGGGTTTAAACTAAGATATTAATATAGGATTCGTACTAAAAATAGTGTATATGTGATTATAGATAAGATTTTGAAGGATAATGTTGTAGAAATTAATAGAATTGAAAATAAAATTATAATTTTAAAAATTATGGTTGATGCTACTATTATTAATATTACAATGTACTTATGGTCCTTAAGTAGGTTGGGATGTGTTCACAATTAAAATTTTAAAATGACTTAGAATAATTAATACAAAGATACTTTTTTGAAGAAATAGTTTATAAGAAAGAGTTTATATTGGAGGATATTTAAATGAACATGTTAATAGAGAGGTAGAATATTTTAAAAGCATTCATAATGGTTATGGATTTGGAGTGACTAATAAAGGTGGTGGGACCATATTAAATTTTTTCTAGCTTATGATTTTATAATTCCTAACACCTTATTTAAAAAAAAGATGAGCATCTCATCACTTATAAGAATGAATAGAGTAAAACTCAAATTATTTATTTTCCTATAAAAATATATCATTTAGATTGCAAATATTATAAAGTTATTCCGAGTGAAAATTTATATACCCAACATCGTTTCTTAGTTCTAGACTTCAAAATGAAATGGTAAAAGGTTGTCCTAGGATTATATTCGGGCATTTAAAGAATACAACAACAGCAACATCAAGCCTTTATCCCACTACGTGGGGTTGGCTACATGAATCCTTTTTCTCCATTGTGTCCTCTTAAGAGTCAAATTCTCATTTAAATCTTATAAAAAATGTCATTTCTAATATTTTCTAACCAAGTCTTTTTAGATCTACCTCTACCTTTCTTAATATAGGTCAAATCTAATCATTTAAATAATACTAACAAAAATATTTTTTAGAGTAAGATTCAAGATCTTATGATTCTAACTGCACATATGGAACCTAATATTATATGAAAAAATAGCAAATGATATTAAGAATATTGCAAAGGATGTGCTTGGAGTATTAAAAGGAAAAAACTCTTAATAGTAAAAATAGTTGGTGGCAGAATCAAAATATGTAAGAAAAGATCAAAACTAAGAGGCTTTGTTATAAAAATTGGTTTAAATGTAAAAACTGAAAAATTGTGAAAGATATAAAGAGGTCTGTAACAAGTTTAAAAAATCAATATATGATGCAAAAGAACTTAGCTTTTAATAATTTATATAATATATTAGAAGGTAAGGAGAGCGAAAAATATATGTATAAGTTAGTCAAAAAAGAGATAGGTGAAGAAATTGGTTTAAGTGAAGTGAATTAAGAATGAAGACAAAAAGCGCTTTTATTAGAAGAGGATATTCAACAAAGGTGGATAAGATATTTTAATAAGTTTTTCAATAAAGATTTGAGTAGAAGAGTGTGTTGATTCCTAATTTTAAGAATAAAGTTGATGCACAAGAGTGTGTGAATTATAGAGGAATTAAGTTAATGTGTCCTATTTTAAAACTTTGGGAGAGAGTTATTAAGCATAGGTTACAATGTGATACCAATGTGATGTAGGCAAAGGGGGGTCAAAAACAAATCCAAGAAAAATAGGTTTTGACTTCCCTTGAGCTTGCTAGCTCATTAAATTTTGAGCTGAGATTTAGCCCATTAAGAATACTGAGCTAAATCTCAGGTCAAAATTTAATGAGCTAGCAAGAACTCAAATAAAAACTACTATGACTCACCAAGACACAAAACTTACTAAACGGACTTATAAGACTCTCAAGACTCATAAGACTCACAAGAATCTCACAACAAGACTTGACATGATAAATCAAAACCTAGGACTTCCTAACTTGCTCTGATACCAAATGATGCAATCAAAAATTTGGAAGAGGGCCCCAAATTTTTGAGCAAATAAGACTTCTCTTTCTAGATAAAAGAAATACATAAAATATCCCAAAAGAAGACTCTTTTTATAATAAAAATTAAAAGACTTACAACTTTTGACATTCAACGACTTACAAACAAACTTGACTTCATACAAACTTTGACTCTTACAAGACACCCTAAAGAAGCTTTCCAAAAGTCTTTTGTAAGTCGTTTAATGTCAAAAGTTGTAAGTATTTTAATTTATATTATAAAAAGAGTCTTCTTTTGGGATATTTTTGTGTATTTCTTTTATCTAGAAAGAGTAGTCTTATTCGATCAAAAATTTGGGGCCCTCTCCCAAATTTTTATTGTATCACAATGTTTCTCAAAATCAATTTGGATTCATGTCGGGTGGGTCTACTATGGAAGCTTTACATTTATTGAGAGGTTTGATAAAGAAGTACAAAGAGAATAAGGAGGATTTACATATGATATTTATTGATTTAGAAAAAGCTTATGATAAAGTTTCAAGAGAAGTGCTATGGAGAGTTTTAAGACAAAAAGAGGGATAATGCTCATAATCAAGCCATTAAGGATATTTATGCAGGAGCTATTACTTGTGTTGAAACACAAGCTGATTTGGCCAAGTATTCTCCTATTTCAATTGGATTACATCAAGCGCCAACCTTAAGCCCATACCTTTTTGCTTTAGTCATGGATATTTTACTAGACATTCGCAAGAGGATGACCCCTGGCATATGCTTTTTGCTGATGATATTCTTCTTGTTGATAAGACTAGAGATGGAGCTGAAGGTAAACTTGAATTATGGAGGTCAACCTTAGAGTCTAAAGGTTTTTGTTTGAGTAGATCTAAAACAGAATATATGGAATGTAATTTTAGTAGTAATAGATCTAGCATGGGGTATTGTGACTTTGGGCGATCAAGTCATTAATAAAAGTACACATTTTAGATATCTCGGGTCTATTATCAAGAGTGATGGTGAAACAGATTGGGATATCATTAGTAGAATTCAAGTTGGATGGTTGAATTAAAGGAATGCATCGGGTCTACTGTGTGATAGAAAAGTACCCCTCAAACTTAAGAGAAAATTTTGTAAGATGGGGGTGAGACTTGCAATGCTTCATGGCGCGGAATGTTGGCCATTAAAAGAGAAGCATAAAATTAAGTTAAGTGTTGCAGAGATGAGGATGCTCAAGTGGATGTTTCAGAGATGAGGATGCTCAAGTGGATGCGTGGCTTTACTCTTAGAGACAGAATGTGAAATGAGCATATACGTGAAAATATTAGAGAGAGTCTCCTTAGATAGTTTGGTCACATAAAACATCAGCCGTCGATGACCCGGTTGATTTGGCTTATATTAAGAAAGTTAGAGCTAGACCTAAAAAAACTAGGTTAGAAAATATTATAAATGACCTTTTCCAATTAGATTTAAATGAGAATTTGACTCCTAACGTGACACGATGGAGAAAAAGAATTCAGGTAGTCGACCCCACGTAGTGGAAAAAAATCTTCATCTTTTTTGTTGATGTTGTAATAATGATTTCTGAGTTTTGTATCAATTTTGTAAGTGTTGAAATGAAATACACTCAATCAATTTTTATTAATTGTTCAACAAAGTCAGGATCATTAAGGGTCTAAGAATGGTTTTTTTTTTCTTTCCTACTAACCATGTGCTTAAGAGTTCTTTAAATTAATGTCATGGAATTAAATCTAATGCGTCATTTCATAAAAATGTAACGGTAACATTTAGTCCTCGCATGATATAAATAACCAAAAAAAAAAAATTAACTACCTTGAATTTGCTCCTTCCTCTTGAATGCACTCGACAGACTAGCCCCATTTTTGACTCATTTTCAGTTACATCAACGGAATAGAAATGGGCACACTGTTTTTCAACCTGAACAATACAATGATAAACAATTAACCTGCCATTTCACTAAAATGGCCAAACAAAGTAAAAATAGAAAGAGTTTCCAACTTTTCTACACAAAGAATTCCCAAACTGAACTGAACAGTCACAGAGCCATTAAGTGCCTCTTCCAAGACAGTAGCTGATACTGTTGTCTTAATTGGCACACCAAGCTTACTGTTCACAATAACGAAGTAAGAATATTAATTGAAATTTACATATAATAAAAAGGTGCAAATTATATTAGATGGAATACCTAAAAATAGCGGCAAACATGGTGTTTACTGTCCCTAGACTTGAAAGGTCCAGCTCCAACTCTTGGTTTTCAGAATCAATGGCCTGGACAACAAACACTAACACTGCTTCAGCAGCAATTGTTGACCGGCTAAAGATGATATAAATGAAATCGAGTTCATTCAGTGAAAATAAAAAATAAAAAAACATGATTTAGTCAAAACTAAGTATCCGTCTTGCAATATCTTAAAGACGGAGATTTGAATGATTCTAAAGAGTGATGAAAAACCTAAAAGAACTTCCGCAAAGCTTTTGATGGCTAACCTCAAAACCTGATGTATCATATTGGCGCCTTTTATCTGGATCAGATAGGATACTGTATGAATATGTGACCTCCGGAAACATGTCGGCTGCTATTGGATCCTTCTGATTCTTGTCTGGATGGTATCTGAATTGAATAACAATAGCAAAATGTAGTAAATTAACATAAAGTAGCTTGGGAATGAAAAGGCAAAAACTGCATTATAAATAAAACATTTACAGAAAATGGCCAAAACATATAGCATGCATCGATGATCAATTTGTTTTCTTAACCAGTATATTCTGTGTTCCATAATTAGATTGCCTTTGAGACATAACTATGGTAATACTATCATACCCAGATATCCACTGCAAATATCATTTTAGAGTGCTGCCATCGAGTTTCATCAAGGATCATCATATGATTTTAATTGAACTTGAAATATCTAGTTGAAAATTATATAAAGTATATAACATTTTTATAGATCAAGAGAAAGCATTTTGAAGTTATTAAAAATATGTAAAGCTAATGATCAAGCATAATGAATAGGAATCCAAGGTCAATAAAAAAAATGCATTTCAAAAGCATTTTGAAGTTATTAAATATATGTAAAGTAGAGCATTTAATAAAATTTGCAGCAGTTGCAAAGTGATCAAAGATTTCCCAATTAAAGCTAAGGACAGATGATGCAAGGGTAAGCATTAAGGATGCATTTTTTTAATTGGTTATGAAGAATTATATAATGCATACTAGCAATGAGGTGTCTTTGGGTAGCCTTTTTGTGGATGATGTAATTTTAATTGACAAAGTTTCCCTTGAAATAAGCAAGAAAGAGTAAAAGATAAAGGACTTTGTATTTGTAAAATGAAGAGTAAATGCATGATATGCAATTTTAGTAAGTTTAATATCAACATTTATTAATCAATATTTCTGAAAGAAAAAGTCACATATCAATATGATAGATTTCAGTATCCGAGATATATCATAAAAAAAAGAGTAGAGATGGGATATAAAGTGTCAAGGAAGTAGCATGCGATAAGAGAAAGATCATGGAGAATCCAAATGTTATAAAATTGCCATTAGGTTGGCTATGTGTACGAACAATAACAGCCAAGTTGAGTATGATAGAAAGGAAAAAAGTTAATATGGATTAGTAATTGAAAAGATATGAAAATAAAAAATTAGACTTGGGTGGTTAGGACTTAGGAGTAAAATAAAAAGTAGAAAATGTGCCTATAATATGGGTAAATAAATTTAACGTGAAAAGATAATAAGAGCAGTCAACCAAAGTTGACATTGAAAAGAGCTCTTTAAAAATACTTTCATAGTGAAGGTTTAATACCTCATTCAATGCTTAGCAAGAAGCCAAGAATGGATAAAAAACTAGGATTCATAAACCCGAACCAAAATAGTTAAGATAAGGCTAATGATGATCATGAACATCAAGTTTATAAGCATAAAAGCGATACACTTTTTCATCTAAAGTGAAAATTTTTCGGCACTCCTGTCTCAGCTCAATACTCTGTAACTAACAACCCTTCCGGCTTAGAGAATGAATATCACAGAATTTTGAAAAGAAGAGACTTTCATAGCCTATTGCTCGGCAAAATCCTAAATCTTTTTTCTGCATAAGAACTAAAATTGTTCTTATAATTTATCACAAATAATAAAAAATTTTAAATTAATTATATAGAAGACACTAACAAACTCAATACACTAAAAGAAGTAAGGATATAAGCTATCTTTTTCAAGCAAACCCATTTATGTGGCAAGTTTTATGATGCATAATTTCACAAATGTTGAATTAAAATCAGCACAAACAATTTTTTCTGCACAAAAGAGCAACGCATTCTTATTTGTACACCATAAGATGACCTTAAGTGATTATTCAACATGGAAATGTAATAAAAAGATCATTGAAATGAATGATTTTAAAATTATAACAACTAAAACTCTGGCATGTTATAATAAAATGATTGTTGATCTTCATCTTTTACATTTGCATCTTCCAAGTTCATGCTTCCTAATTTTTACATCAACAATTTCTAAATTCAGCACATCAAAGATACATTTGATTCTGTTCTCATGATAATCTATTTAGAGCTCTCATTTGTGAGAGAGAAAAAATACATGAAACTAAACCATCAAAATTAGGCTGCTTTGCACACTCTGGGTGATACTAATAAGTTGTTTGGTTGCAATGTTAGCCAGAATTTAGGCTAAGTCTTGCCAAAAACAGTTTTTTGAGGTACATACATTTTCCCGGTCAGCTAAATTTTATCTTCTATTCTTTAGTATTAATTTTTTTATTTGATAAATCCTATTAAGAGTTAGATTTAAAGGATTTATCGATAGTGTTGCCTCCTCTTCTCCTTCTCACCATGACTGTTTGTCTACTTTCTACCATAAATCCTTTTCTTCATCTTGCTAGTCTTCCCAACCTCTCATACATTGACTTTGCTTGCGAACTCTTGTTACTTCCTCACATAGATTGATCTTCTCCTCTTGTGAACTTGCATGTGTGATGTCGAGAGAGAAAGAGGTGAGGAGGAAGTCAAGGGAGGAGTGTTGACCTCATTATTCGAGGCCAATTTTCCCGGAATCGATTCTAGCACCTAGGTATTCGTAACCTAGTGTAGACGTCGCCCCTATAGGATTTCTCTTAGGTGGATACCCATTGACGTAGCGTTGACTAAAACCTACCATTCAATTCAAATCAAAATCAATTCAATCTTGTTTCAATTCAAACCCAACAACACCAAAATCAACCCAATCCGAGCCCAAATGAGTCCAAATCAAGGGCTCAAAGCGCTGTCTGAAGGTTCAAACCACAATTTGAGTTACCAAACGATCTCCGATTTTGACGAGCTTATACTCGAATCGAACGGCTCGACGAGACGAATCCAATGAGCCCAAGATCACCAAATTCCGAAATCATTAAGGCCTTCAAATATCCAACGACGGTCCACGGTCAAAGGGTTCAGCAACAACCCATAACCACCCACTCTCCCTCTCCCTCAACCCATAACCACCCATTCTCCCTCTCCCTCAACCCAAAAAACGTCCAAACCTCCCTCCTCTCATACAAAAAACGTCCAAGCCCCCTTCCTCTCATAGAAGACACATCCAAACCTCCCTCCTCTCATACATGACACATCCAAGCCCCCCTCCGTTGCTCCTACGGCAGTTGCACGCCGGCAATCTTCTAAATCTTGGGTAATTTCTTCTATATTCTCTTGATCATCTTCCTCATCTATATTTTTCTTCATCTTCCTTGTTGATTTAGAGAAATGATTGCTATAAAGTATGATGAAAATTGTAGAAGTGGCTAAGATATTTGAGGTTTAAAAGCATTTGGCGAAATTTTGAAATGGAAATAAGCATATGCGAGCTTATGGTGAAAAGCATTTTATGAGAATTTCTGTACATAATTATCCTTCGCTTTATATATATATATATATATATATATATATACGCTTTTCATATTTTGGGAAGAGAAAGAGTTCAAAGAATGACACTTTGCTTTGAAATAAATGTTTATTTTGGAAAACTAAGTGTATTAAAAGATAAGATAAATGTTTCGAAATAGTATATGTTAAAAAGGGATGTTATCTATTTTAAAAAAGTGTGTATTTCTTAAAGGTAGAAAAGTATGTTCTAAAAAGTGTAATAAGTGTATTTTGAAAAGTATTTGGACTTAAGAAAAGCAAAGTGAAGTGTGTGTGTAATTTGAAAGATGAAATTTGTCTGTATTGAAAGGTGTATAATTGAAACGTTTAAAAAAAATATTTTTGATTAGGAAAAGTGTAGAGTATGATTTGGGAAAAGAGATTGAAATTTTGGAAAAATGATAACATATGAATGAAAAGTAGATAGTTTGGTTTAGTAAGAAAAAGTGATTTGCATTTGTGTAAAAGTGAAATTTGTATGTGTTTAAGAAAGGATGATGTGTGTAAATGTTGAAAGTGTGTGTTGGAAAAGTGAGAAGTGTATATATATTGAAAGTTGAATTGTATGAATTTGGAAAAAGAAGTGATGTGTATAGGTGGAAAAGTGATTTGTGGTAGGAAGTGAGTGAGTTAGTTGTTTACTAGAAAATAGAAGTATTGAAGGACAATACCTCTCTTTCTCTCTCTACCTCTCATTCTCTCCCCTTTCTTCTTCCCCTTTCTTGTTGCCTTGGAGTAAATATTGGAAAGGTACACAATATGCTCATAAAGTAAAGGTTCTAAAAACAAAGCAAGTGTTCAAGCCCGAAGAAAGGTACGTCTTTTATTTTCAGTAAATTCAATTATTTTATTATTATTTATTAAAAGTGCTTCTAATCCCTGTTTTTCCCTGTTTTCTTTTCTTTATTGGCATAAACTGCGAGGAACGGTACCGGTCGAGGGAACAAAAGGACAAGGAGCTAATGACGTCAGTCGCCTCTATCCAACCGGGTAGAGGTGCTACGGGCGGAACCACCGGGTCGTAGCCCCCGGTGACTGTGAGTATTCTAAACTTAGAAAACCTTTAGGGGCCCCTTTGATGTGGTTTGCATTAACCCTTCCCTTTTAAGTCCTTGTAGTAACTTCAATTTATTAGATTTATTTTTATTTTATTGTAGATCCCTAAACCCCATTGCTACGTATGAAAAGTCCTAAGGGTTAGTAATAACAAAGATTTTCACCTATATAACAGTAGTGACATTTAAGGACAAAAATTAAGGACCGGGTCTTAGAAAACTTAGACTTATGATGCATGCACACTATAGGATAGAAACATATAACATAGAAAATTTAGTGACACTTCACTTTAGGGTTAGTGAATATTTTCAAATTAAAATTTAATCAATTAGAAAACTTTAGCCAATAATTGACCTAGGACATATCAAAACCTTACAGCTTATTACACACACTTAGAATTGTTTGCTAGGACAACCGACTCTAGTTTTAGGTTAGGCCGGTGTTTATTTCCTTACTGCATTGTGACGGGCTTTTTCTCGGCTTTCATTGCATGCTGGTTGTAAAATTGTTGGTGTGTTTGTTTATTTATTTTTACTACACTCTATGTTCTGATTTGAGTGACGATTAGATTACCCATAGGTTAGGAACGATCTGGGTTGTTAACATGATTTTCTGCAGGTGGCCACACTCATGCAGGGCAAAGGGGGCTAATTAATCAATAATTTTATAAATGCTACAGGTGCTTCAGCTGCTTAGCCCCCCCTCAAATAAAAAGAGTGTGGCCAAGTGTGGCTAATTGATTTAATTTAAATGTGAATATATAATTGTTTGGGATGATTTTTATATAAACTGCTTAGGATAACCCTGCAGGTGGTCTAGATTTTTCTTTTTCTTTCTGTGAGATGTAATGTAAATATAAATGTGTCTAAAAAATTGTGAAAGTGATTTTGAAAATGGGATAGCACATCCAATTTGGAATCCAAAGAAAAGAGAATATACCTTAAAGGATTATTCTATTTTATTTGGAAAGCCAGATTAGGATGATTCAATATCCAAATAGAAAAGAAAATACCCCTCTTAGGGATGAGTTTCTTTTTATTTGGATATTCAGAACCCGACGGACCTGAGAAGCTCGTAGAAGAAGAAAAGACAGAACGAGAAGATTGAAGAATGAAGACTAAGAAATAAAGATTCAAGGAACAGTATATCTCAGTTCAAAAATCACTTGCGTCATTCTTAGGATTAGAATCCGGGTTTGTTGTCAGTGGTGCCCGGCCACTTTACTTTTCTGTAAATTCTGGGTGTAATATGGACATTGGACATTGGACATTATATTTGGATTATTAAAATTTGTTTGTTTACATTGTTTGTGCAGTAGCTTTTTTTAGGGCCCTTGCATGCCGTGTTTTGTTTTAGCCTGGATTCGAATCGAAGAGATTTTTTTCGTAAGGGTACGCTTAAAATTCTTCTACTTGTAATTTTAAATAAAAATTTTTAGGCTCACATAGTAACTCTAACGATCTAAGAAGTAAGCTCGGGACCGCCGAGAGTCAGCATAAGCATATTATTACTTTCTCTTCCTTGTTAGGCACCTCCCCGCCTGCGGGTTCTGGCAGACCACTTGACCTATGAGGGTGTAGTTCTGTCAAGGGGAAGTTGTGCAATCTCTAGGAAAAAAATCTATTTTTTAAGCCTAATTTTAAAACTGCTTCATATTCATTTTATGCATTCGAGTCAATTAGCATGCATTGCATTAGATACAAATAAAAAAAAAAGTCTAAAATATTAATTGCATTTCTAGACATTTATCACCCTACATAAGTTGAGGGCCCAATTAGGGTCTGTCTTAGATGTCGGCCCCCAATTCATTAAAACTTAAACAACGTCTCTACCCATCTTTCATAAGAGACTGGACACATGGTTTTAAAGCGCCTAGGTGGTTAGCTGGCTCCCCAATCTAGGCCGGGGTAAGTCCAGATTTGCACTTCATTAGTTAGGTTCGGGTCACTATTTTATAGTACCCAAATTAGATTTAGGTTCTGAGGCTGATTTCTTTTAGAATCTTAAGTCCTCGCCCTCCGGGAATATAATCCCAAATTTCTAATAAAATGTCAACTTAAGCATAAAATTTCTTTCTTAAAATGTAAAGCCCAACATAGGATAGACTGAGGTTGCCTCTGAGCTTCTTAGAATCTGGCTCCTCCTACTTTTCCTCCTTTGACTCGCTAATAAATGTTCAACATTGAGCTTTCTCCTTGGAAAATCCTTACTTCTGTTCCTTGTCTTCTACTTTGTAGTCAAAAGGGTATGAAATCACTGCTTTAATCGAGAGTTTTCCTAGGAGCTTTCTCTCCTAGGATGTAATTAACTATAGGGGCTTGCTTCTATAGGGATTTGAGAACCCCAGACTAAAAATAAACCTTGTTTTATTCGTATAAAACAAGGGAAGAATCTTTGGGAACGTAGATATTTTTAAAACTTCATTTTTAATTTTGAATAGACTTGTAGAATATTATTATTATCTTTTCAGATAATATAATATTATATTTGTTATATTCAACTTTAGAAATGATGAATTTTATAAAACTCATTCTCGCTTTTGGATATCTTGAAGAATGTTATGTTCATCTTTTAAGATGATATAAAATTCTTCTTGCCATATCTAAATAAAAGAATGAATAAACTTTTTCAAAAAACGTATTTCTATCTTTAAACATATTCAATAGAATTTCATGTTCATTTTTTTGAGATGATATGTTATTCTTTGAATTATGTTTGATTATAGAAATATCAATTTTCAAAACCCTATTCTGATATTGAATCCATTGTAGAATATTGTGTCATTCTCTCAAGATTGTACTTTATTCTTAATGTAGTATTCAATTACAAAATAGAAGAAATCAAAATCTGCGTGGTGACAAAATTTTTCCCACCAAGGAGTATCATTGAGATTGAAAGAGAGAGAGAGAGAATTTCAAATTAATAAAAATTATTAAAATAAGGAATAATTAATTAATTGTAAATGCTTGAAATAGTAATAAATTAATAGCTTAATTAAGGACTTGTGATTGGTAACTTAGTTAGAATGATAATTAAAAGAAATGTTTACTATAAATTAATTAATGCTAAAATATATCCTAATGATGATTATTAAATAATTGGGCCAATTATTTATTGATTAGCTGTTATTAAAAATAAAAAAATATCTTAAGAGAATAGTAATAGATAAATTGGGATTATTAATTATATCCTTACATTTAAGGGATTACTCAACCACAGAAGAAGAGTTGACATAAGAGTACTTGTTCATAAGTTACAAGTATATGGCAACTTGCATCTAGGAAAAGTTTCCTGTGTTATACATCAGAGCTGAACTTTTTTTTTTTTTTTTGAGCTGAACTTTTTGTTATACATCAGAGAGGGGGAATTAATATGTGGGTTCAGCAAAATAAAGCAAATATAAATTAACAAACCGAAAGTTGAAATGGACTTTACATACTGGACATTAAAGTAAGGTCGCTATTAATAAGAAAAAAGTTACATGAGAATTTTGCAGAAGCAATTTTTCCTTAGAAAAATAACATTGCACAATGCAAATTAATTGGAGTGATGTGATTTCACTTAGTTGAAGCAAATGCAGAGGAACGACAATATATTGAGGAGTTTAAGTTAGCAAGTTGTTTTGTTATTCCTTCAACACCAAACCTCTCAATTCTCCGTACCCTTTATGGCTCTTGTTTGTCCTTCCTTTCTAGGGCCAAAACTGTAAAACCCGAAATTCGTCGTTTGAGTGCGTTGCACGCATTTCGATGCGCCGCGATGAACTTAGGCGAAATTTCGATGTCCTCAGAATTCGAAGAAATAAAGTTTATTAAATTCGTCACGAAATTTCGATCGAAATGGTATAAAGTACTTGTATCTAATTTCGTACTGTTTGAAAATTAAAAATTGCCAAAGTTCGTTAAGTAACTTTTGGCCTTTTCTACCCATTTTACCTTTCATATGATAATAGAAAGGATAATAGGATAAGGGCACATGCGTCTTTAGTAATGCATAGCATGTTAAAGCCTTAAGGGACCGATTATATCGGTCCCTTGTTTATTTTGTTTCGGCCGAACGCGAGAGAGGCGATGGGAGAAGGGAGGAACGGCATCGGCTTGGGCTCGGGGGGGCGAGATTCCGGCAAGAGTCTTTAGGAAAAGCGTAGGGGAAGACTTGAGGTAAGTTCTTCTTGAAAAATATGAAAGTTTTCTTGAGTTTTTTTGAAGTAAAATTTTTTAGCGTTTGACTTTCTTAGGGATTCTTTAGAAAACCTTTAGGGTTTGTTTGGATCTATGGTTTTCTACCCTACATGTCAAGATTTCTTAAGAAAAAAATGAAATCTTTGTTGGAAAATTTCTTTTGTTCTAGAAATGATACTAGGAGAGATTTAGAAGCATATTTAACTTGAAATCCAAAACTTTTCCTAAGAAATTTTGGAGTTTCCACTTTAGGGTTTTTCCAAAAATTATAATTTTAAGCTTAAAGTTAACCCAAATTATTTCTAAGAGATTTGGGAAGTCTCTAATGAAGAAAATTTAGGAATTTGAAAGAAAAGAATTTTTCCTAATTTTTATATAATATTAATCTGAAAATTATTAATATAATTTATTAACTAGATGAAGAGAATGTTTTTGCATGCTTAGGAGATGAAAATAATAAATATTGAAATTCTAAATTTTGGGATTTTTGATAAATCCGAAAATTAACATTAAATTTTAAATGAAATTAACGATTTTGGAGATTTAAATGCATGTGATATTAATTGAAAATTTCTTTTCCCTTAGATTAGAATAAGGGAAAGTGGTAAGAATTTGTGCGGGAATTTAGCAAAGAAAGGCTTAAGGGTAAGTGACCTTACATTCTAGAGAACATGTTCATTCCCTTATGTACATATTTCTTTATGTCATTGTTTGCATACAAGATAGAAATTTTATGTTCAATGCCTATATGTCGTGTTCACATGTTCATTTAGTACTTAATGGTTTAAATCATATGTTATGTTATTTGGAGAAAGCTCTTTAGCAATTCATATGAAATCATGTGCAAGAAGTGCATCTTCTTATCTTCTTGCTTAAATCTATCATACATATGATTCATAGTACTCTCTTATCTTGAGATATATGAAATGCATAGTTTGTGTTTGTTGATGGCGGAGTACCAATATGTAGCTCTTGGAGAAAATATGGCCTTTGAGGCCATATGGAAAGAAAAGGAAAATGATATGATCATTAATTATGTGTACCTGATCAGTACAAT
This sequence comes from Dendrobium nobile, assembly GCA_022539455.1. Taxonomy (NCBI): domain Eukaryota; kingdom Viridiplantae; phylum Streptophyta; class Magnoliopsida; order Asparagales; family Orchidaceae; genus Dendrobium; species Dendrobium nobile. The sequence goes on along the minus strand of CM039723.1, from coordinate 8,546,679 downwards.
TCGATACTCCGGGACGGATGTATATGATATGAATAGAAATATAAGCATATGATTGCATAGCTCTCATGTTAAACATATATCATGTCAAGCATATCTCATGTTAAGCATATAGTAAACATAGTGCATGGTTCAAGACGTACATTAGCACATGTTATTAACCTACAAGTTGTTTTCTTTTCTATGCGCATGAACTTTAAATGTAGTTGTCAATTACTGAGCATAGCTCACTCCCTAACTTTGGGAAATTTTTAGGAGAACCTTCTCATAAGTGATGGCGGATCAGCCGAGATTTACATACAGTCGTCGCGCAACGGGTGACAAGTTCTTACTTGTTTTGCCTAGTTATAGCTACTTTCTTTTGGGTGGTTTTGTCATAGCATGATTAGATTAAGTTTATAACCACCTTGTACATGAACTTCCTCTTTATAATGGTTTTAATGTTAAATACCCATTTTGGAAAAAGTTTAGAGGTGCTTTTGTGTTTCTATTGAAGTCTTTTGGGATTGTTATATATGAAATATGATGATTAAATTATTTTGATAGTCCGACTTCGTTCCCGCCTCGTATTTACGAGCTAACCGAGCCGGGTCGTGACAAAAACTCAAAAGTTGCTCAACGAACACTCAAATTTCAACCTGAAATAAAATTAATCTATCTATTTTAGACTAAGTCCCAAGTGGGTCACTTTAACTCACGTTGGAATCAATTTCAAATCACAAGCTACAACAAACATGAATTTTCAAACTATAAATTAACAAAACTAAAGTTGAGATGGATTTTACAAATTGTTGATATTAAAGTAAAATTTATAGTTATGGAAACAAATTTCAATGAAAATTTTGCATAAGTAAAATTTCTTCAGAAAAATAAAGCATTGCGAGACCCAAGTTAATTAGAGGGAAGTGTTACACTTAGTTGCAAATATTACAAACAATTGAGGAGTTTAGGTTTGCAAGTTCATTTGTTACCCCTCCAGTACATTACCTCTCAATTTTTCTTTACCCTTTATGGTTCATCTGTCATGCCCTTCTAGGACAAAAAAACAATGGCTAAAACTCAAAAGTAACATACAAACTCAACTTGAATTGAAATTGATCTATCTATTTTGGGTTGAGTCACAATATGAGTTGATTTAAACTCATTGGGCATAAATAAAATCACAAGCTACAACTCGACATGAAATCCTCACCAATGAGTGTATGTTGCATAAGAATTTGTTGTTGAATACAGGAGGGCAAACTGCAGCAAACATTTGCATTGAGATATCATATCTGAAGGACAAAATTTGTCCTCACAGAAGGTGTTTTACACATCTCAACAAACTTTCACTAATTCTAACAACTAATGCCTTTAACTTCTATTTAATATGAAGCATATCACTATAATCTGTCAATATATACTTCAGTGTCTTTAAAAAGTGGACTTCATCCAACAATATTTACACTCTACATAACATATAGTTCATATTTCCCATAAAAATGAACTAGGCATGGTAAACCAAGAAAGGTAGGTTAGTAGATCTCACACTATGGTGTTTACTCTACTCGTAATTGTTCTATGAATAATTGTTATATTCCATTAATTATCTTCCCAGGTTAATCTTCTTCTTTTGACAAAATATAATAAAACATATTAGTATATAAATTTTTAAATTTTCAAAATTATCTACTTTTTTTTTCTTGAATTGATATTGGCGAGCATTCAACCCATCCAACCTGCCAAGGATTCAGAAATTTTATTCCTATCATTGTGACATCACAAAGTAAACTTTCTTTTCGCCATTCATCTATTTTACTTATTGAGAGAATTAACAATAGATCAAATATCAAGTGATTAACATGATAATATTTCTTGCTGTAATGGGATTAGAGCTTGTTTTTTTCTTTTTTTCTTTTTTCCTTTTTTGTGTGCAAATAATTAGCTATACTCAATTAGATTGTAATTTCCATAAAGTATTTAAACTATAGGCTTGCATTCATTGCAAACAATGTGCTGTTGCTTAAATCCATGGATTGCAAACCAGCTAAGACATTTTGGATACCTTACAGTTAAATTGCAACAAATAACTCTAACCAATTATAACTAATTGGCTTACACAATAGGGATGAGAGGGTTATGTGGCTATTTGCTTTTAATTTGTGCACATTTAATATGTTAATGCTAACTATGATAATAGTGATGAAATGCATCAAAAAAATTGAAAAAAATAAACATATGTAGACAGTATTATTCATAACATTTGCTCATTCCAAGAAGCTGGTAGCTTGTTTAGTTCACCTCGCATGATAGTCGCATACGGAGAAGTGCAACTAAACACAAATTTAAAAAAATAAACTCCACGTAAATCACAGTAGAAAGAGGCAAGTCGTCTAAATTTAGGAGGTTTACTTTAGGGCCATTCGCCGGTAGGAGCTCTTTATCTCCTGATCCGTGGAGTTGCAAGAGACACCGAGAACCTCATAGGGGTCTCTCCGCTGCTGTTGATGCTTCGCCGCAGACTCTCCCTTTTTCTCCGGCTTCGAAGAGAAGCCCGGCGCCGGCATTCTCTCACGGACAGGAAGGTGATGCAAAATCTAGCCGTGGAGCTCCAAAAAGCCCATGTTCACCACGAATCCTTCCGGAATGGCATGGATCTGCAATGAGGCTCAGGGCCTCGCCGATCTATCATTTCGAATTCGATCGCGGACGGAGCAGGAGAGGGGAAGGAGGCCTGTGATAGAGGAAAATGAAGGATAGAGTGACGTAAGCGATTTCGACAGCTCCGGTGAAAAAGCGAGGGATTTTAGGTGAGCCGGCGCGGGGGAGAATGACGCGAGGGGGCAATGAGGAGAGGAGGAACAGCGATATCTGTTATCGTGTACCACCAATCACTGAGTACCTGCCGACGATCTCACAATATTATCCTATTTATATATAACTAATTAACTACGCAATTTTATTATTTATTTAGATAACCTTCAAATTTTTAGATGTCAAAAAATCTTGTTAGTCAAAATCTCAAATCATAGGAAATTTTATAAAAAGTTATTGATTTAAATTTAAATTAGCTTATGGAACATATTAATGAAAAATAAAAATAAAAAATAAAATAAATATGGAACTTAATTATCCAATTTCAATAGAAAAAATTAAGAATTTAATGAAATCGGGAAACTAAAATCCGGTCAAAGTAGAAACAGGAAGTTCCAGTTTCTATTAAAATCAAATAATTAAATTCCGTATTTGCTCTTTTTTAAATTCTTTTATTAATCTACTCCTTAAGTTAATTTAAATTTAAAGCACGTTCATTTTTATAAAATTCCCTAAATCATATTGATCTAACCCGATTCACTCCTATCATTTTGGTCAAATCTTATATGTCACAATTCTAAATTCTTTTGATATCAATAAAAAACTAACTATTCGAAGCGGCCGAACAAGAGGAGGGAGATCAATGAGCAAGAGTAAGACAATTATGTAAAATTGTGAAAGCAAGGGGTAATGGATATCAACTTCTAGGGCAAGCAACTTGCAAAGAAGAGATCTCAGCTTGAGTGGTTTCATGTATTCAATGAGGACAATGAAGAGGAAGTGGTGGGAGGAGATGATGGAATAAAGCAGTGATACTTCTTCTTTTTCTTATGCCAAAATCATCATTTTTCTTCTTTTTTGGAGCAACTAGGTAAATCCTAACCCTAGATGTCTTCCTCTATATACTTTTGAAGCAATCATAGGTGTTTTAATTTGAATTAGCTATAACTTTCAATTGGATTTACAGTGCTAGCTGCTAAAATATAAGTTATCATCTTTGTAACTTGCATATGATTAGTTGGGAGTAGAGATAATTTGAAAAGAAATATGCAATTTATGTTTTTGAAAGTATTCTTTAAAGCAATTGCCTTTTATTGTCCTCATAATTTTTTTACGATTACAATAACCATATGAGTTTTTGCGGATTTAAATTTAGAGTTTTATTTGATATTATGTAAATTGATTATTGATATATTATTGAAAAATGAATGCTTATTTGGCTATGATTAATTCATGCAAGAGATTATTAACTATAAAATTAATGATGAGCTTATATATTTATGCTATTAATTTAAGGTCAATAACTCATGATTATGACATGGGCAAAAATGTGGTTTATATGAGTGGACAAAAATTACAATTTATTATAAGCGAATGTATAGTCATTAATGATTAACTTATGGATTAGTGTATACTTAATTAGTAGTGTAGAGCTATAGCGCTACAAGATAAACTAATTATATCAAAACTTTAATTTTAGAAAAATGATTAACTTGATTATTTTAATTGTTTAATTTTTGTTATGCATTTTTTTAATATGTTAGTGATTTGGACTATTTTGAATCTAGGGCTTGTGTAGCACCATGTGTTGGAGCAAAAAGACCAATGCTTGATAAAAATTTGGGTTGCTTGTTAAAAAATAAGAGTACACTTTTTTTATCAGGGGTGTATTCATTAATATTTCTTTGCATGATTTATTTGTTCTTAATATGTTATGGAATATACTTTAATTGTTTATAGTAATTCACTTATGATCTATTTTGTTTGAAGTAACAAGGATGTAAATACGGGGGTTTCGAAATACTAATGTTTGGTTTAAAATAAAAGTTTGAATTACTTGACATTCACTCTCTTTTTCAAATTTTGAATATTTGAAAATTGTTAAATTTTACTGATTTTCAAATATATTATAAATTATGTCATTAATACCATTGCTAGTATCCATTGCCTAATGTTTGACACTGCCCTCCAACTATCACTGGTTGTTGGTCATAGTAGCCATCCTTAGTAACAACTAGTTGTTGCTCGACATCATTGGTTGCTACCACCACCGCCTCCTTCATAATAATAATAATAGTCCGCTTCATTCATTTTACACTTATTCAAACAAATCATAACATTTCAAATACATTGCATTATATTTTATTTAGCATTTCTTTTTAAGCAAATCAAACAGGCACTTAATCATTTTGTTATAATGTGATAGTTAGTTTGTCATATTATTTATTGCATGAATAAAGGAAGTTCATGTATGTTATTTTGATTGCTAAGAAATAATAATCGCCCATAAGATCCATGAATTATGTTGATATATAATAATATAATGGTAATGACTATATGTATAATATTCAGATCTACATGCTATGACTTGATTTTAATTTTATATGTCATGTATGTTTATTTTATGTTTGTGGATTTTTATTGTGATTTTCTATATTTGATTTTGCAAATTTTTATTCACTAATTTTTTATGATCTTAGTTTGGAGAAAATTCATGTATAATCCATAGATAACATTGTACAAAATGGCCTTAGGGCTATCAATTAATTTTTTTGAATTTTCTTATGATTGATTTATAAATATTCTTCATTATGTTAGAGACAATTTTATAATATATTTATATATGTATTTTTGGGTATTCTAATATGACAAACGTGATATTCTTTTTTAACTTATCTTTCTTAAAAAATTAACCAATCTTTATAAAAATGGCTTAGGTGTGTGCTTTGAAATCATTTTTGTCAGCCTAGTCTAACTATGATATTTTACTTATTGACTTGTTTTCATAAAATTTAGCTTTGAATTTCAAATACAAGATGAATTATATGAAATTATATTTAAATAAAATAATTTCTTTATTAGAAATATAAATATAATCTAAAATTATTTATCTTTATATAATTTAATAAAAATTCCTATATTTAAATTTTGCTAACCCTTTATTTTCCCATTCTTAGTTAAGATTTTTTTAGAAAGAGGAAGAGGATAGGAAGTTTACAAATACGTAGGGTTACTATGAAACCCCTTAAGTAAAAGAAGCTAAACCCTTAAACATTAAGACTCCTTTTAGTGTAATGGTTGAATTCATTAAGAAACTTCGCAATTAAATGTGCTTGTCCTGAAGAAATTCTAAAATAGGTGACCTCCTTGGAAGTTATACCAACATGACAAAACCGTGAGGTCATTAAGCCAAAACAGACAAGATCTTAATAGTTATGAGTTTGAGTTAAGATGAGTACTAAGTGTCATATAAGATAAAGTGCAACGCCATTGGAGTTAATGAACAACTCATTTGAAAATATAAATAAGCTTGAACATACTTGATACTATGATTATCAAAAATTTAATGAACAACTTATTTGAAAAAATAAATAAGCCCTTAATAACAAGCTTAAAAATAAGATTTAGGCTTCATTTGTGACGACTTTCTTACTGCTTCTTAAAGCATCTTTCTAGTATAAAAATTTAAATTTTTATACTAGAAAACTGTTTTAAGAAGCAGTAAGAAAGTTGTCTCAAACAAACCCTTAATATTAACAAGCTTTTACAATGCTCTCCTAAATCCCATCAAGTTATATTTGTCCACGTAATCCTGTCATTATTGAACCATCTGTATGAATCCCATATTATTTACAAGCTCATGCAATTAAGGTCTTTCTTTCCATTTAAATAATACAAGTTTAACATCCAAATGATGTGGACTAAATGCTTAATGGTATGAACAATGCAGGAAGGAGAATGTTGGCAAAGATGTTTATAAGGTTTGACAATATCTCGTAACTTTGGATGTTAAAGCCTAATCTATTCCATAAGAAAATTTTAGAAGCATGCATCTCTGATAGATTTTCTATATTAGGTATTTAATTATATTTAATTTCATTATTATTTTTAGATAGAGTAGGTAATTCACTTTTGACTTAGGTGTTGAGTATATATATTTTTGAATTAAAATGCATTTTAAGTATAATTTAATATTTAGTCTTAACTCAATTATATATAAGTTAATCAAGCTCTTTAACATATTTGTTTATGAGTTTTAAATGATATTATTCATGATTATAAACATATTAAGCAACAAGCTATTTAAGCTTGTTAATTTAGGAACTAAGTATTTGTAAAAGTGTTCAAATTTATTTGTTGAATTTTTTTACTAACACTTTATATGATAAGTATTAGATTGATATATTGAGGTATCATGTTAGTTTAGTTGAAGTATATTTTATCAGTTATAAAATACTATATTGGCATAAATATAATTTCCCCTTTCATGTGTTGAATATTATAATAGATATAGGACATCTTATTAAAGGTTATGGTGAAGTTTGCCATGCTCCAATATATGTTTTTAAGGAATTGCCTCATTTGAATCTTCTAATTATCTACTAAAGCCACTAATAAACACACGCGTGCACGTTCACACATATACACACATTTCTATAATCTAAAAAATCATATACACTAGCAATAAACATCTTTTAAATCATTCTATCTTAATATACTTTCATAACTATAAAAATATATGGAAAATATTCAAGAAATACTAATCACTAAAAATCTGATCAATCTCACTCCACTGGGGACTTACCCTTTTCTGAAATCATATAAAAACACATCATGAGTAGAAGCTCAGTGGATCACCATAACATATTACTACATCCAATACAAGAAAGAAAAAATAATATGCTTGTAATCATTCATATTATGTTAGTATGATATATCTTATTAAATATTATGAACAAGTTTCATGTCATTATAACCAATATAAATCATAAACAATCATAATCATAATGGATCAGCAATCATTTACTTAGTTTTATCCTGTTCCACCATGTAAAGTACTACAAGAAGATTGTCGTGTGAATATCTATATCAATGTAATCATTTATCGATGCAAATTAACATATTGATTGTTCTTTTATAGATGACCATGTCAACGTTTATCAATATATATTACTATGCATGTCGTGTCGTGTTATATATGTGGAATGTATTAGTAGCATGTATATCATATATTTATATCATGTAGCACATAGTAATATCACGCATTATATATCATATGTCCTATATCATATATCAGTATCTTGCACCTTTGCTTGCACCAATATTATTTCGCATCATGTTCATGTACTATATAACTTATGCATGCTCATGTTATGTCTACTCTTATTAAATCATGTCATATATGAATATAATATTAAATTCATTTTAATGCAAGTTAGGACATCCGGCTAATCATATGGTATATTTTATGCATTCATGTATCATTGTCAGGAGGCTTATTGTAAGAATCGTTACTCCTCCCCATCGATGTATCTTGTCCACTTATAATTCCCTATCTTGTATCTTACATTGGTATTACACTTTATCCGGCTAATCATATGGTTTTGTATTTTTTACAGCTTTTTAAAATAAATTTTTAATATAAAAAATATTTTAAAAAATAATAAAAAAATGATTGCAAACTGAAGTTTAATTTTTATCTGGGGAGTGAATAAAAAATTAAAAAAAAAAAACTCAAAAGTTTCCGAAATCATACAAAACTCCATTAAATTAAATGAATGAATATTGTCGGCCTTATGAAAGCGGTAAACCAGGCCAGGGATATAAAATCGGAGCGAAAAGACCTGCCAAGTCTGCTAAATTGTATGCCCCTTTTAGTTCTGAAAATTTCGAATTCGGCTTTCCTTTTTCATTTTAACTGCCAGGCTGCCAGCGTGCTTCGGCGGAGCTCCGGCCGTTCGTCCTGGAAACTGATTTTTTTTTCTCGTGAGCCTTCGTCACCACTCCTTGATACGGTGAGTCTGGATCTCCCATTCACTTTCATCGGTCTTTGTCTATGTCAAACTTTTCGTCCCCTTTCCTGGATTATTTCTAGGGTTTGCATTCATGTGCCCCTTTGCCTGCGTCTGATATGGTCAATCTTTATTTTTTGTAGTTAGGGGTTCTGGTTAGGAAGGAGGCTGAGAGAAGATGTCTGCTCGACAGCAAGTCACCATAACGCTGGGTCGGAGTGGTCAGTTGCACTTCCTTACCTCTGTCTCCAGTTCATGTTGTCCATCTTCGCATTAGTTCAGCTACGGAATGATCCGGGCAAGTTAACATTTTATTGTATCTTGGTTTCTGTGAAATTTTATGTCTAAGCTTATTCGCTTATGGACTTTGGTTTTAGGTTTTATTTCTTGGTTTGAGAGTATTTTGGCCTGTAGTTGTCTGCTGGGGCAGTAGGGGAGGTCTGATTTTTGTAGGATATCCTTTGCTTATTAATCCGTGAATCCCTTGAAATTATAATTTTCACGTCTAACAACCTTCTGTTGGCACATGGGAGTTATGATGTACGTAGCTGTCCTCAGGAGTGATGGGAGCTATGATTTACATAGGATATCCATTGCTCATTGATCTATGAGAGCCCTTGAAATTGTAATTTCTAAGTTCGACAACCTTTTCTTGTCAGGAATGCCTATTTCTCCCATTTTTTTGTTTTATATGAATTTATGAAACTAGGTTGGTATGATAACAAGTATAATTGAATTTAGCTATCTTGAAATTGAACTTAAAATGTGGAATTTAACTTGATTCAATATTTTTCATGCTAAGCCAATTTGAACTCAAATCCATCTGGACTAGTTAAAATGCGAATGGATGTTTGAGAGAGGGATTGAACTAAGTAATAATGCATGCCTCTATACAATGCATTGATTAGCCCCATAAGCTTGTAATCACAATGTTTAACATGATTCATTATCTGTTGATACTAAGTTAGCTTGAAATCAAATCTAAGCTGACTAAAAATCATATAAATAAAGGTGCATTAGAGGGAGGGGTTGAATTGAAACCTATTACAAGCAGCAAATGCCTTTGTATAATGTGCCAATTAGGTTGATATTATATAATTTTTTGTCCAAGTTGAATTAATTTTCAAGAAATCCTAAACATGAGGTTAACTTTAAAATATGTTTGAGCTAGGGATCAGTTCCAAACAAGCTCAAAGAAATTCAAGCTTATTTTGGGTAAACACTGGAGTGAGTTAAGAACTTTTGTGCGTAGATTAGTTAAATGAATCACTTGAGTGTTGAGATGAATAGTCAATTGACATTATTATTGTCATTGCATAGTTTCAAACCACTCACTCTTTGTATCTTCAAAGGTAAGTTTCATAAAAACAAAACATTTATTTCATAAAATGATAAGCCAACTTGAATGTAAACTCAAACAAATTCAATTTAAATCATGATCTCATTGACTTGCATCTAAACATTAGGGATAGATTTGGAGGGTGCATCATATAATATATCATCATGCACATGCATGCAGAAGGTTTACATTATCTTGAAATGATGGACTAGTTGCAACATTTGGGTTTAGTTTTGTCACATGAATAAATGTTTGGTTTTACCTTACTAGCTGAAATTCATATTGGTTCTACATCAAAAAATGTTTGGGTTAATTTTGCTAGAGCATTTGTGTGAGCACATCAGTGTCTGCATTCCCATGGGCTTGTGCATGCACACTTATTCATGTAGGTGAAAATATAGAAATTTGTACCGAGGTCAGAAAGACTGTTTTTTATTGATGGAGGTCGGAAGGACCATAGTAGGCGATGGAGGTCAGAAGGACCGTAGTCGGCATAAGACCGGGGTCAGAAAGACCGTTGTCTATTGATGGAGGTTAGAAGGATCATAGTAGGTGACAGAGGTCAGAAGGATCGTTGTCGACATGAGACCGGGGTCAAAAAGACCGTTGTCTATTGATGGAGGTCGGAATAATCATAGTAGGCGACAGATGTCAGAAGAACCATAGTCGGCATGAGACTGGGGTCAGAAAGACCGTTATCTGTTGATGGAGATCAAAAAGACCATAGTAGGAGACGGAGGTCAGAAGGACCATAGTCGGCATGAGGCCGGGGTCAGAAAGACCGTTGTCTATTGATGGAGGTCTCGGAATGACCATAATAGGCGACGGGGTCAGAAGGAACATAGTCGGCATGAGACAGGGGTCAGAAAGACCGTTGTCTGCTGATGGAGGTCAGAAGGATCAAATTAGGCGACGGAGGTTAGGACCGTAGTCGGCGTGAGTCCGAGGTTAGAAAGACCGTTGTCTATTGATGGAGGTCGGAATGACCATAGTAGGCGACGAAGGTTAGAAGGACCGTAGTCGACATGAGATCGGGGTCAGAAAGATCGTTATCTATTGATGGAGATCGGAAGGACCATAATAGGCGACAAAGGTCAGAAGGATCGTAGTCGGCATGAGACCGGTGTCAGAAAGACTGTTGTCTGTTGATGGAGGTCGGAAGGACCATAATAGGCGCTGGAGGTTAGTTAGAAGGATCGTAGTCGGCTTGAGACCGGGGTCAGAAAGACCATAGCCGGCAGTATTCTGGGAGAACTCTAGGCATCAGGTGGTGTCCTAGTGGAGCTCAAGGCCTCAAGTAGTGGTTCGGCGGAATTCTGGGCCTCAGGTGGTTGTCCAGCGGAGCAACGTCGTCAGGCGGTGGTCCGGCGGAGGTGAGGGCCTCAAGTGGTGGTCCGACGTAGCAACAGCGTCAAGCGGTGGTCCGGCAGAGGTGAGGGCCTCAAGTGGTGGTCCGGCGGAGCAACGGCGTCAGACGGTGGTCCGGCAGAGGTGAGGGCCTCCGGCGGTGGTCCGGCAGAAGTCCGGCAGTGGTCCTGCGGAAGTCCGGCAGTGATCGAGGAGGAGCTCCTTCCTTCTCTTCTCCTCTTCTCTTCTTGCTCCGGTCCCCCTCTCAAGAGAAATGAGGAGTCTATTTATAGATTTTCTGGAGTTGCATGGTCCGTAAATAGGTGAGAGATCAAGGGTAAAGGGGGAGTGCTTGAATGGACGGCCGATATTGAATCGCTTGATCATGGATCGTTTGATGGACATTTGAAGGTCTAATTGGCGCCAGAATTCATTGATCTTGGGCTCGTTAGATTCGTCTCGTCGAGCCGCTCGATTCGACTATAAGCTCGTTATGTTTCGAGACTGTTTGGTAACCCAAATTGCTGTTTGAACATTCCAATTGTGCTTCTAACCCTTGATTTGGGTCCATTTGGACTCGGATTGAGTTGATTTTGGTGTCGCTGGATTCGTATTTCCGAGACGCTTAGTTCGATTGTAAGTTTGCTGAAAACGGAGTTCAGATGGTTCCAATTTTAATTTTGGAAGTTTCCAATTTGATTTTGCCTCGAGATTCGTGCCTGATCAAGATAATTTCTTGAGGACGTATCAAAAGTAAAATCACTGTTAAAACCTTCTAAGCTATAAAAAAATTCTTGTTTCAACCTGCTAAGTTTTATAAACTGTGAGCAGGATTAATGGTGACTTAGAGCAGGAAATATGCTGAATCATAGAATTTATGCTGCTAAACCTAACGATGGAATAAATCCTCTGTCTCCCTTATGATAACAACATGCATGACCTTCTTCCTTTGATTGGGCTTCCCCTTCTTAACAGTGGCCATAAAATTGTCCAAATTTGAGTGAATAAGATGTATATGGGGATTTACATACATAACACTTTATTTCTTGTTATTTATATATCTAACATCTAAAACTTTAATATTGCATACCTACCACCCATATAATAAATATGGGTGCATGAAATGAAATATTAAAGTCTATAGGTTGATATGAGTGGTAAGAAGAAATATATGAGTGATATATTTGATCTTAAAATTTTATATGAGTTATAGGAATGTAATATTAAAATTTTAAGTGTTAGATATGTAAATATCATGAAATAAAATGATATGTATGTAAATCCCCAATTTTTTTTTTCATTCAAATTTGGACAATTTTATTTTACCCGCAAAATAAACTATAATACAGAGTTTCTAATACATTGGAATTTTATTTCACTTTAAGATGTGTCCAATCAAACAACAAAAAAGTTAAATTATTTGCTTAGCACTCACTTTAGTGTCAAGTGTCAACCAAACGCCGAATTATTACGTCAGGTGAGTCCGGACAATCAATCGAGATGCGCCACGTCACCCAAATGCATTGGGTCCCGATACATTTGGATGGCGTGGCGCGTCTGGATTGGTGTCCGGACGAATCCGGACACGGGACGTAATAATTTGCCCAACCAAACACCCCCCAAAACAAATAATTGGTATAAAATAATCTTAATACCGAAATTCTAGTTTACAAATTAAGAGGTATAGAATAACATTTTCTCTTCATAATATGCACATTTAACAATAACCATAAATTAGCGAAAGCTGCTTCGGATTAGTAGCGCTTCAGCTGTAGGGTATGGTTGGCGGCGGCGGCGACGGGTATGACACGCAGACAACAGGCGGCAAAGTCAAGTTTTGACCACCGCATTTCGGTGGAGACGGCACGAGCATTTCCTGAGGTGGTTGTGGTTCTCGCAGATACTCCGATGGAGGCGGAGCGGGCTTGGTATGCTCCACCGGAAGTGGTAAATGATATGCTGGATGCTCTGCTGGTGGTGGAGAAACGACCGTCGCCGGCGATGGTGCAAAATGTGACTGTTTTGAATGGCCGCCGCTAGATGGCAGCGGTAATGGCGGTATGGATGCCATGGGAGGCGGCAGGGAATAAGATTTAGGGGCTGTTTGGTAGCAGGATTTAGGCTGGATTTGAGCGAAATCCAGCCAACGGCCTAAAATGCAAAACCAAATCTCACGGCAAACAAAATCCTTCGTAGACTGAAAATTCTGTCGATTCGCTCTAAATCCCAGATTTCTGAAATTTACGAAATTCATGGTGCTAGAGGAAGAATCCACTCAATAAATTTTGCTATATAGCCAAACAATCACATGAGATTTAAGAGGATTTATTATGAATGTTATCAAACAATTTTCAGGATTTAAGCCTCTCAAGATTTGTGAAATCCGGATTTAGAGGATTTACGAAATCCTACTTAAATCAAATCGAGGATGCTACCAAACAGCCCCTTAGTAGGAGGCGATAACTCTGAGACCGGAGGCGGCGGAGGCGTTACAGTGAGAAAGCCCCTATGCGAGTTACCAACCGGAGGTGGCGGGGACGGCAGTATCCTCCTCGCATTGCGAGGTCTCCCTCCACCGCACTTAGCTTTACTGCAATCAAACTCCCTTGTATCCGCCGCCGGTGAAAAAATTATGCGAAAATGTAAAATTTTGGAGCCCGGGCAGCCCGCAAACGAAATCAGGAACAAAGCCTGTAATTCTATTTCGCCCAATATCAAGCTGCTCGGCACTCGCCAATCCGGCGAATGTTGCCGGAATCGGCCCCTGCGGCCGATTAAAGCTCACATAAAAAACTTTAACTTTGCGAAGCTTGCCGATTTCGGAGGGTATGCAACCGGTGAAATCATCGTTTAGGAGGATTATCTCACTTAGGGTTTTCTCCATCTTTCTGATGCTGGAGGGAATGCAACCCCCAAGATCATTGTTTGCGAGGACGACGATGGTGGCAGGGGAGGAAGATGGCATCGAGGAGAATGTAGCGAAGAGGAAGAGGAAGGTAGGAAAAGCCATTACTTTGTCGACTGCGAGGACGAATTTGGGGTTGTTCAGATGAGAGCTGGCGGCGAGATGCTTTGGTGATCCGCGTGGAATGGCGAAATTTTTTGAAAAATAGTTATTGTTAAAGTATTTTTTAGGAGGATTTGCATAAATACCATTTTATTTTATATTAATTAGTTATCTAATATTTAAAATTTTAGTATTATATTCTTATCACTGGTATAAAATTTTAATATTAAATATATCACCACACATACTATCATATAATTTAATATTTCATTTCATGCGCATATATTTATTGTATGGGTGCTAGACATCTAATGTTAAAAATTTAGATATTATATATGTAAATAATATGAAATAAAATGGTATGTATGAAAATCCTTCTTTTTTTAATACAACTTAGATTAAAAGGTAATATTCTACATTAAAAAAAAAGTTAATATACATATTACTGCATTGTTATAGGTTATATTACTGATATTTATATAGTTATGTTTTTTATATAATATTCTATTATTTAAATAATATCAAAAAAATAAGTACAACAATTTTAAATAAACCTGGGGATAAAATTTTGGGTTGACAATAGCAGGCCATAATTGGTATAAAAATGTTTCTTCCTTGAGCAAAACAATGGTGCAAATGCGTTGTGAATCAAGAGAGGTTATTACGTGCGATCACCAAATCATTCAAAGATCAATTAGGATGCTCCACGTCGCTCAATGCATGGCGCGTTCTGATTGGCCCCCGGACAGTGTCTAATGAGTGCATGCAATAATTTTGCGTGAATCAAAGATCTATAGAAACTACAATAACTTTGAGAACATGTCATAAGGATCAAATTTAAGGCAGCCAAAAAATGACCAAGCTAGGCCGCCTCTTTTGTGTTGAAAGACACATCTCTTCCAGAGCAATGAAATACCTTATTTGGCTTAGAATTTGAAGCTTATGGAGGCTATAACTTTGGGAAGTCTACCCAATCAAATCCAATTTTCAGTCAATCTACTCTATTTTGCTTAATTTAAGTCGAGGGAGAACAAGGAAATATAGTAAAATCATAATAATTCATTAGTTGGTTAAACCGTTAAAGGTTTACTTCATTTTTGCCTTTTAAATTGGTGCCACATTTTTATTTGGATAGTACATCTTAGCTATTTTTTTAGAAATTTTTATGATGAAAACTACTTTAAAATATGTCACTATGTGGTAGATATAATAAAAACAATAATTAAATTTTTTTAAAAAACATTTATAATACTAATAGTCATTTAAAAAAATAGTTTTATATGATAAATTTATAATTGTTGTGTCCTAGAACATTTGCTACGGTAGTGACATAAAGAGCTTAATGTCTTATCTTTGAAGATCAAGCACACAAACAGATAAAAGAAAAAGGGGTGCGAAAGCAATAAGAGGCACCAATATTTTTTCATGGAAAACCCTGAAAAGGGGAAAAACTACGAGGTCTGACTCCATTAAAAAAATGATTTCACTAGTGTTTGCAATCTATTACAAATTATGCCCTTTCTCGGAGGGATGGACTACACTTAATGTAGTAAGTATACATCATATAGAATGCATTACATTGTGAGAGTTAGGAAAAATTGAGTGATATGAGAATTGTTCTCAATAGAATTTTGCCCTTTTTCATTTGGTTGATAGGATCGTAGTCGGCAGGCGATGGTGGTCGGTGGAACCATAGGCGACAACCGACAGAGATTAGGGATATTAGTTGGCAGGCGGCTGTGGTCGAAGAGACCTTAATCGATGGGCGGTGGTGGTTGGAGAGACCGTAGTTCGCAGGAGATGGTGGTCGGAGAACCCGTACTCTGTGGGCGACTGTGGTCAGAGTGGACTATGGTCGGTGGGGGCAACAGTGCTCGGAGGGATCATAGCTTGTGAGCGACGGAGGTTGGAGGGACCGTAGTTGGGAAACAATGGTAAGAAGGACTATAATCAAGTGACGATTGTCGAAAGGACCGAAGTCTAAGGGCGACGGTAGTCGGTGGGATCACAGTCGGCAGACAATAGCGGTCGGAAGATTGTAATCGAGCAACAATAGTTGAAAGGATCATAATCGGGCAACTGTGGTCGTAGGAAAGCTCGTTAGTGGATTACATACGAAGGTTAGACAGTCATTTGTCGTCCAGAGGTTCATTAGCGATGGCCTGGTGGTGCAGATTTGTTGGTGGTGGTGCCAGGTTGAAGCTCTAGGATTCTTCAAGAACCAGAGCTCTTCTCTCTTTCCTCCTCCCAAAGACTCCCTGCTCCCATTTCATATGGGAAGTGGGGGTTTATATATAGATTTTTTAGAGTGATATAGCTAGTAAATATGGAGAAGATCGATAACATGTTGGAGTGTTTTATCGAACGGCTCATATTGATCGATCTCATTGATCATTGAGCATTTATGAAGAAGTTAAGTGCCTGAGAGATGTCAAAATTGATCGATTTTGGGCTTTGTTGGATTCCTCTCGGTGAGCCACTCGATTTGACTATAAGCATGCTATATTTTGATATCATTTGGTCATCCAATTTATGCTGTAAACCTTCCATATGTGTATCAGGCCATCGATTGGATCCATTTGGGCTCGGATCGGATCGAATTCAGTGTCGTTGGGTTCGTCTCCTTGAGATGTTCAATTCGACTATGAGCTAGCTGAAATCGGAGTTTGGATGATCCCAAATTTAATCTTGAAAGTTTCTAATTCATATTTGCATCGAGATTCATGCCCAATCTAGATGATTTTTGGTGACATATCAACAATCATCTTTAAAAAAAAAAAACACAGCTAACACAAATGAATCTAAACACTTCAACTTCACTTCACTCGGTTATTCTTTCATTTCCTTTGATTCCAAACTCTTATCATTCAAACCTACACCCTACAGCATGGCAGGTCAGGTGTAATTTCCCATGCCATGTTAAAGAAATGTAAATGAAAGGACACCAATTGAATTTTGTATTAATTTTCTTCTTTTTTTCTCTGAATAGCTGAATCCATCCTTTGCTTCAATACAGCCATCATCTTAGGCTCCACTTCATCTATGATTCTTCTTTCTTTTTCTTTGCTTTTGTCTGCCTTCATTCTGAATAATGTAAGATTTGAGCAGCATCTAAACTCTTTCTTACCCATCAATCTCAGAAATTTTCTTTTTATAAAGCTTAAATTTTTATTATGTATTGAGTTCTTTTATTAATTTTTATTTTGATTGTGACTTTGGGCAATCTAATCATTAATAAGAGTACAAATTTTAGATATCTCGAATCTATTGTTCAAAGTGATGACGAAATAAATTGTAATATTATTACTAGAATTCAACTTGAATGGTTGAAGTGGAGGAATGTATCAAACATGTTGTGTGATAGAAAAGTATCCCTCAAACTTAAGGGAATATTGTATAAGATGGTGATGACACCTGCAATCCATTAAAATATAAGCTTGTAATTAGGTTCAATAATGTTGTAGAGAAGTGGATGAGTGGTTTTCACACTTAGATACAGAATGTGAAAATAGTATATACGTGAAAAGGTTGGGGTAGCTCCAATGGCAAATAAAATAAGAGAGGGTTGCCATTGATGGCTTGGCCACAAAACATCGATCTTCAAATGGCTCAGATAGGAGAGCAGATGCATTATAATTGACATAGATTAAGAAAAGTAGATGTAGACATAAAAACACTTTGTTAAAATGAGGCTTCGTTTGAAACAACTTTCTTATTATTTTTAAAGCATTTTTTTAGTACAAAATTTTTTATTTTTTATCAAAAAATTGCTTTAAGAAAACAATAAAAAAAGTTTCATGTGACCAAAGTATGTTGATGAATTCTCTTAGAGAGAATGTCTAGTGACTTTGATGAACTAGGATCAAATTCATAAGGCTTGATCAATCAACTAATTCAAATAAATGAGAATGTACAACAAGGACATCAAAATACTCATGCATTTATATCACACCATGTTGTTAGAGAGAGAGAGAGAGAGCAAAATTGTGTATGCCACCCACCACGCCTGTGATACTAAGCTTGTGGGTGAACGGAAACTCATAATTAATATGATTTGATGAATAATAACCAATCAATTCAAAATAATATATAGCAAAATATTAAAACAGTTCGCACGTGCATGGCTCACCTAAAAAAAAAGGATATTTTATAAAAAGGAGCGCATTTTAAATTAAAATTAGCTTAAGGAATAGATTAATAAAATAATTTAAAAAGGAGTTAATACGGAACTTAATTATCCGATTTTTACTGAAACCAGATCTTCATTATCCGGTTTATACTTTGACAGTGATTTTAAAAGAAATCGTAAGATAAAATTACAGTTTCTTAAGAAATCGAATTTTCATCTTCCGGTTTCTTAAGAAGCAAAATTTATTTATTTTTTCTTTAGAAATCTTTACAGTGAGTTACATTTCTAACTCTCTTATATTTTATTTTAATGTTTTATAACTTTTTAGTATTTTTCTGTTATTTTAATTATAACTTTTCATAATTTTTATGACAATTTTATTTTGATTATAACTTTTAACTTTTTAATTTTAACTATAACTTTTTTTAATTTATTATTTCAATTTTAAATTTTTAGTTATTGTTTAAAAAATGAATTTTATCTATCTTTTAATTTAATATATCATTAATTTTTCATTTAATATTTAACACGATTTTCTATATCAATTAATTGATTATGTTTTAATAAAAATTATTATTTAATACAAATTTAAAAATAATATTAGATTTCTTAAATATTTAATAAAAACCATTATCAATTAAATAATAATAGATTTCTTAAATATTATTTTATATCAAATAATAAAACTATAATTAATTATTAAATAATAGTTTTTACTAAATAATAGTTTTTATTAAAACATAATCAATTTATTAATATAGAAAATAGTGTTAAATATTTAAAAGATCGATAAAAATCATTATAAAAACTATAACTAAAAGTTAAAATTGAAATAATAAATTAAACAAAAAGTTATAGTTAAAGTTAAAAAGTTAAAAGTTATAATCAAAATAAAATTGTAATAAAAATTATGAAAAGTTATAATTAAAATAATAGAAAATTACTAAAAAGTTCTAAAACACTAAAATATAATATAAGAGAGTTAGAAACGTAATTCACTGTAACGGTTTCTAAAGGAAAAATAAATAAATTTGATTTCTTAAGAAATCGGAAGATGAAAATCCGGTTTCTTAAGGAACCATAATTTTATCTTCCGATTTCTTGTAAAATCGCAATCAAAGTAGAAACTTGATAATGATGATCCAGTTTCTGTAAATATCAATTAATTAAATGAAAATCCGTATTTAATAATTTTAATTTAAAATGCACTCTTTTTATAAGATGTTCCCTAAAAAAATAAATTTTCCCTTACGATCTATGCTCTGACACGCTTACCCTCTAAAAATGTCTATCTCATCGTAAACATCCTCGTCTTTGTTTAATTTGCAACACCACGTCTGTTGTTAATTAGTGGTGAAGGATGTTGAAACAAAGAGAAACAACGGGTGATACTTCTGATGTGTTTGGATGTTTGTGGATAATTATAGTTTATAATGTAATAGTTAATATATACATAAACATTTAATATAAATATAGATTCCAATTAAATTCCTTTCAAATATCTTTGTTCTTTATTTCCACTTCATTTATTTATTTCCTTTTTTCATTTATTATAGGAGTGCCGATAAAATTTTATAATGAAGGTACAATCATGTCCATTTTCTTTTTAATTCAATGTGCACGAATATGTTGCGTCCTCAGCTAATAATATAAGAGTGTGAACTCATGTATTTATACACATGCACTTTTTTCTTCTTATAATATTTTTATTTACACGTTATGAATTATTTTATTCATTGTAACTTTAATCTCTAAACTTTCATTATTTTAGAACATAATAGACATTCAAACTTTAATAAATAAATATGCATGATGCTATCTTTAAAATTAAAATGAAAAAAAAAAAAAAATATATATATATATATATATATATATATATATATATATATATATATATATATATATATATATATATATTTTTTCTTGAAGTGGGTATAAAAGTGGCTTGGGATTCCACCCAAATGCAATCCTAACCTTCTATTTAATTTATCAAAGATGAATCTCAACATTTCATTTTTTTTATACATTTAATTAACTTATTTATTAACTTCATTATTCATTTAAATGCATGACGTTTTTCATTTTATTTACATTAATTGTATTTAAGTAAGAAGTAATTGGAGCATTTAATTATATTTATTTTTATATTCAATTAAGATTAATTAATATATTTATTTTTATTATTTATAAATTAATACATTCTCTAGCAATCAATAATATAATTTATTAATCAATATTCATTATATATATAGCATTATAAAACTGATTTTGACCTTTATTTTTATTATCTTATTGTGATTAATTAATCATTTTAAAAATAATTATTTATAATTATTTTTTATTTAAGCAAATAAATAAAATATATATTTTTTGAATTCCCTAATGCTTCTAAATCTTCATTCACATTTATTGAATACCCCTTCATATTCTTCTTTTATTATCGTATACTATTCTTATTCCCTTTTATCATGATGTTAATTATTATTAATTAAATATCTCTTCATATTCCCCTCTTTGTATCCCTTATATTTATTATACATATTCATATTTCCCTCTTTGTATTTGAATTCAAAATATTTCTTAATATACTAATTCTATTTTAGGAAAGTTCATTATTGAATCCCTAATTTAAATTTTCATTAAGAAAGGATTAATTCAAAACTTTCCAATCTTAATAATTTAAATTAGGAAGCTTGCTAATTATCCCAAATTCCCCTCCCCATGCCCATGCATGCCGCCCCCCCCCCTTGCCCTCATTAAATCCTATTTCAAATTATTACCTAAATCAAATCTAGATTTAAGAAATAATTCAAAATCTCCTCCAATACCTCATGAACGGAATATCCTCTTGCCATTAATCCTCCTAATTGATCTCCCTAATCTAAGGGAATTAATTTAGGAAGTTCCAATCCCCTCCCTAGCTCATCCCGCCGCCCCTCTCTCTAGCCGTCTCTCTCTCTCTCTCTCTCTCTCTCTCTCAATTGACTCTCCCCACCCATCCAAAAATCTGAAACTGATTTCAGATTTTTGAGTACTAGCTCTCACCCTCCATCCTCAAGGAGAAACTTCTTTCTCCTCCATCATTCCAAGGATCTTAGCAAGGCAAGGGAGATAAGAGCTCTCTAACACCCATGAATGGCGGATCCGGAGACTGAATACGGCGTCACTTGGGACAACGACGGCTTCACCGATATCCTCCGATCCACATTCTTCGACGTGAATCCGCATATTGACCACACTATTGAAGAATACGTGGAGTGCATCTTGTTTGCTTTGACAGAAGCCATTAACGAGCATTTTGAAGGACTCGAGTGGAGGATCTCCACGTCTCCTTAGCAAAGGTTTCTCTTTCACTTGCATCTTATTTCTTTTAAGTCTAAATTCTCATTGGTGTGATTGTAGTCGCGAAAGTCTCCTTCGAGTGCTCTTGCTAAGCTTAGTAATCATAGGAATTGAGCGTACTTTCTTTGCATCCTAATTCTAGTTGTTAGATTAGGGATTAATTTGAAGACTACTATTTTGTATTGTTTTATTTTTCTTATTTATCTTGAAACTTCAAAGCTTGGAGCATGTGATTTAGCCTACGCAAAATATTTCCTTAATTGTTTTACTCGTCATTGAGAATTGCTAGTAATTATATTCCAACATTATTCTAATCTAGGAGTTGTGCAATGCCTAAATGAATCCATAAGCATCTCATCTAAGTAGTCCTGCATCAGGAGGTGGGGAACCTAATAAATCTCCAATTTATGAGCTTAAAAGGATCTCTACTAGACATTAATGAGATGATTCTAGTAGAGGACCTAGAAGCTCTCCAAATTTACAATCCAAAATATTTTGACCCCACCTTTGCCTACATCAATTCTTCCCTGGTTGAAAAAGCTCATCTCCTGATGATGCTTGAGTTTTCTCTGAACGCTACCATGTGGATCCCACCATAACCAAGCTCCCCTCTTCTCCCGGATGCTCCATCAACTCCCGGCAAGAATGCATGGACGTTGGATCATTAACGGCCGCCCACCCGCTCCTCCAAATCCGGCTTCTTCCCCGGCGACGAGTCCTCTCGGGATTACTTGTCTATTAGTGGCATCGTTGAGTTTACTTACAATCTTCCTCCGCTAGCCCATATTTTCGAGAGCAATGAAAGGACCTCAAGGTGAATGATGTAAATTTTAAACGTGTAGCTTTAGTAGTAGCTATTTGCATTACCTAGTTTATTTTGGTTATATTTTGCAAGACTCATGTAATTCTTAAATGTAATCACCGTCGTTAACATAATTTATCACGAAGTTTCTTGAATCCAACTTGAGTAAGCTAGATTTTATCGTTAACATTGCAAAGTTAAACTCTCATTAATCTCTAACATGCAATTCATATTTCACCGCATGTGGTTTCACATCACCCCTACTCTTTACAAGCATATAACAAGATTTCCTAGGAAGTAAGAAAATACATAAAAATACCCAAAATACTCCACTTAAAACGAAATACAATACCCTTTATATCATAAAAAATACACTTACAATATTCGAACATAAAACTAAACATAACAACACCTAAACTTGCATTCCTTTGGATTTGAGAAGAAAGATACATATGACGTCGAACTTGAGGAGAGAAGAAAGAGACTAGAAGTCGAGACGAAGAGAGGACAAGCTCGCAAGCTTTCCTAGAAGAAGAGAAGGAGAATGGAACAAGCTCGTAATCTTTTCTAAGAAAAATGAAGAAAAACCTCAGGTTTTTAGTTCCAAAAATCACATTATATCATCACCAATCACTCTCTAAAACAACCACAAACATCTCCTATTTATAGCTAAAGATGGGGTAGCCAAACAACCACCATAACCACTAATTAAACCCATTAAATCATGGGAAATAGAAGACCAAAAGTTCAGTCCAGAACAACATCCGAACAACCACATAAAAAACTGAAAAAGGTAGCCCAGGGAATCGAAATTGCATCCAATCGGAACAAGCAGCTAGGGGACCGAAACAGGCAGGCAAGGGGAACCAGAACAACAGCCAGGGAAACAGGAAAAGGCAACCAGGGGAATCGGAAAAGGCAACCAAGCAGGGAAAACCAAAGAGCCACAAAGAAGGGGAAACCAAAGGGCCAATAGAGAGGGGGGGGGGACCTAATAAATCTCCAATTTATGAGCTTAAAAGGCTCTCTACTAGACATTAATGAGCTGATTCTAGTAGAGGACCTAGAAGCTCTCCAAATTTACAATCCAAAATATTTTGACCCCCCCCCCTGCTTACATCAGCTTGTAATCATTAAGTTTAACATGATTCATTATCTGTTGATACTAAGTTAGCTTGAAATCAAATCTAAGTTGACTAAAAATTATATAAACAAAGTGATATTAGAGGGAGGGGTTGAACTGAAACCAATTACAAGCAGCAAATGCCTTTGTATAATGTGCCAATGAGGTTGATATTTAGAAGTTATGCTAGCTAATATAAATAAATTATATATATATATATATATATATATATATATATATATATATTCAAGAAATCCTGAACTCGAGGTTAGCTTTAAATTATGTTTGAGCTAGAGATCAGTTCAAAACAAGCTCAAATAAGTTTAAGCTTCTTTTGGGTTAACACTAGATCGAGTTTAGAACTTTTGTGCATAGATTAGTTAAATGAATCACTTGAGTGTTGAGGTGAATGGTCAATTGACATTATTATTGTCATTGCATAGTTTCAAACCACTCACAATTTGAATCTTCAAAGGTAAGTTTCATAAAAACAAGATATTGATTTCATAAAATGATAAGTCAAGTTGATTGTAAATTAAAACAAATTCAATTTAAATCATGATTTCATTGACTTGCATCTAAACATTAGGGATAGATTTAGAGGGTGCATCATATAATCTATCATCATGCACATGCATGCAGAAGGTCTACATTATCTTGAAATTTATGGACTATATGCAACATTTGAGGTTTAGTTTTGTCACATGAATAAATATATGGTTTTACCATACTAGATGAAATTCATGTTGGTTCTACATAAAAAATGTTTGGGTTAATTTTGCTAGAGCATGTGCGTGAGCACATCAGTTTCTGCATTCCCTTGGGCTTGTGCACGCACATTTACTTATTCATGTACGTGAAAATATAGAAATATGTACCCTTAGGCTCTACATGAAGGATCAAAGCAAATTTTGTACTGTTGTAAATTGTCTATGGAGAGGCTATAGAGGATGTTCAAAATGAGGTGCCTTGGTTTATGCTATTTGAAAATGACTTGGTTGAGTAGTTTTAACAAGCTTGACCATTATTATGATAGAATAATGGATAATTTTCTTAGAAGATATGAAACATCATTCTTAAAGCAAAGACTGAATTTATGACAGTTAATTTGGTGTGAAATTGATAATCACAATTCAATATTATTGCAATGTAAACTGATAATTACGTGTGTTAATATCTTTTATTTATGATGTAGAAGAAAATGAATATACTATATTTTCCAAAACTTTGGCAATTTGATTAAAATGGAGAAGTGCTTAAGAAGTATTATGAAATGAGATAATATAAGGGAACATAAAGGGAAATTTTATAAAGCTGCAATTAGGCCTACTATGCTATATTATTGAGTTTGAGATATAAAGAAATTGCTGATAGCTACATCTTAAGTGATAAAAATAAAAATGTTGAGATGGGCATGAGGTGAAATTAGGGAGGATGAGTTGAAACATGATTATGAGAAAATTAAACAAACTAGCACTTATAGAAGATAGAATATTGTTGGAAATTGATTGGGTGATTTAGGCATGTCTGCATCATTAAGATGTAGAGATTAAAATTGATATGAAAGGATCAGAAAGGAAAATATTTGTATGAAAGGTTACATAATTAGAAGTTATGCTAAAATATTCGAGTAGCATACAATTAATAGGTGCAACACAACAAAAATGAAATGACAATGTTGATGAGGACATCAACAGGAATTCTAGGCGCGTCTATCACAGGAGGAGCTGTAGATCGACGGGCCACGACTATGATTAGGAGCCTTTAATTATGATTTATTTCATGTATTTTATTTTCTTATTTCATGTTATGGTGAAAGTTTTTCCCATTTTACCCTTATGTTGGTTTATTTGTGTTGTAGCCCAAGGGTTGTTTGTCTTTTGAGCCTTCATGTTTTGAGGCCTTATGCTATTGTATGGGATGATGATTATTATGAGTGAAACTTCAATTTTCCTGAGTTATGTGTGTGTTTGAGTCTTCTTGAGAAAAGAGTGAAGTCCCTAGAAGTAGGGCAAAGCAATTCCCACCAAGCGTCGCTGTGGCAAGGTTCTTGGCTTCATCCTATCTCCTCTCTCACCCCCATCCTCCTTCCAAACAGCTCACCAAGCTCTCCAACCCTTCCAAATAGCAACCGAATATTCCAAACATTCCCAAGCAGCTACCGAGCCTTCCCACCCTTCAAACAGCCGGCCGATCCCTTTCCTTCCCCTCCACACACCCCTTTCCTTCCCCTCCATACACCCAATCGAGCCTCCTTCCCTTTTCAGAACAGCCGGCTAAACTCCTTGCTGCTTTCCCTTGGCTGGCTAGCCTTCCCCTTGCCTCTTGGTATTCAGTAGTTGCCACCTTTTCCCCTTCTCAAACCTCATTAACTCCACTTATATAGTTTTTCCCATTCCCACAACTGCTGCCTTTTCCCTTTCCCAACCCTCATTAGCTTCATTTAATTAAAACTTTTCCTATTTCCTAGTTGATACATTTTCCCCTTCCCACTCCTCATTAACTCCAGTTAATTAAAGCCTTTTCCATAGCTGCTGCATTTTCCCCTTTCCAACCCTCATTAATCTACCCTACTGATGTCCACTCTCCTCTCCATTAATTCTCAAAGCTATTGCCCACTCCCACACACTTATTTACCTCCAAGTAGCTGCCCCTTTTTCCCTTCCTCCATGGATGGCTGATTCCAAATTGGATCATGGCTTCGTCTTTGATGATCAAGGCCTAGTGGATGTGCTCCATTCTCCTTTCTTTTACAACGACTTTGGGAATGACAATTCCGTCGAGGAATACGTAGATCAGCATCGATCTCTCGTTCAGTGGCAACTCTCCCACTTTGCACCCGTCACCTCTTTCCCGGGTTACTCTTCCTTGAACAAAACTTTAAGTGTTTGCTTCTTCTCAGTGGCATCATTAATAGTATCAAGTTTTCTCCGGCTGAAATTCTCAAAAAGTTTGAGTGAGAGAATTTCATTTTGATTGTTCTAGTTGTTAATTGTGGGAATTCTATTAATTGCAAATAGTCATTTAGTGTCTTTGTTGTTATTTTATTATTCTCTTTTCTATTTGTAACCGCATGTTATTGCTGGATAACCAACTAAGAAAATCCTAAAATCAGCTCTTGTGAAACTTTAATTTTATGATTGGTTAGCTTATGAATCACTTTATTAATCCCAAACAATTCTTGCATCTAATATATGTTTCACATCAAATGTGGTTCCTAAAGCCAACTCCAATTGATTCATAACCCTTCAAATCTCCCTGTAATGTTTAGGTATTATCTATTAACTCTTGAGATTTTGGTTTCAATTGCAAATGCTAGAAGTTAACATTACCACCTGCTTGTGCCTTTTGTGTGTGCATGGTATATATTGTAAGATATACTCATTGATTCTACTCTGATGTCTAAGTGGAATAGTATTGCAATATTTTAATAAGATAACTTTAAAGTTCTTATTTCCTTGAGTCACAGGAATGCAAATGATGCTATAGTCTCCATGTTTTTATTGATACTGTCTTGCTTTTTCCATGTTGATGTTGCTATAGGCCCAAACTAGAAATGTCAATATATGCTACTGAGATTATGATTGGTTGGTTGGAAGCATATTAGAAAATGATTATCAAAGCATTAGTTCTAAGTACAAAATTGTATCTAACAATTAATGCAGCTTTAAGATTGATTTTTTTTTTAAATTTTAGTGATATTGGATTTTTTTTTCCAAATTAACATAAATTTAGGCTCAACTGATAGACAAATAAGATTATGACTTTTAAGGTGGAAAGTTTTAGAATAGTGTTAATCATAGTGATGTAAATGCAGCATTGTGTTTTGATTGATATTTTCAATAGAATCTCTACTTGATTTCTACTGATCCCAAATCATCATAAAAATCCTGTGAGTGAAAGTGATGGAATGCTATTTTATCTTAATATATATCTAACTTTTGAGTCTTTGCTTTATATTTCTAAAATGTATTGGCTTTCCTATTATTAGCTTCTTTGTATGCTCTTATGATCTCTAGACAGTTTGTTGTTCCTTCTAGTTTGGTCTTTAGTGTGGCTGACAAATATATATATTTGGTGATATGAGCAAGGGATGATCAATAGATTTCTCATGTCATTAGCATTGGTTTTAGGGTTGGTTATGGATTATGATTCTGACTTTTTGAATGGCTTAGAGGAGATACTTTCAATGATGGCACACAAAAGGAAGATTTATATAAGGTTCAGCTATTGGATTTGGACCAATGACCATTACACCAAAAGGTAAATAACTTACCTTTGAGCTAAGTGTGCTGTCATAAGAGCTATGGTGTATGTGTGTATGATATTCTCAATTTGTAATCGGATTGAGGGCTGTTCATTGAAGTCTATTTTGAGTGCCGCTAGATCTTTAACGAGGTGGAAGTTCTTGTATTCCACTTGTATTGTAGTTTACAAAGTATAAACTTAATTTAGCGAAGACAGATGCTTTGTGACATTTTTAAATTCTAGTTAAGTGTTATCATTGACTTTTTCTTTGTTCTTATTTGAGCGGTGGATATGACATAATAAGCCAACTTTATTAACCAATCTAATTATGTTTCAATTATTCCTATGACATTTTTTGTACGGCACATCAATCTTTGGTTGTTGGTAAAAATTTGGTTTGTTGGTGGGAGGGAAATTTATCCATTTTGTCGGGTAAATTGTTCAAATAATTTCATATATGTGAACACATTTGGAGGTAACATACTTGCGTAGTCATTTTCAGAACAAATAAAATGAGGAGCTTTTTTATAATGTTAATATTCTACTAACAGTTATTGATTTATTAAGATATTTTATAAAGACACATGCTTTTGAGATAGCACTGCATTTTGACAGGCCCCTACAATTTGGGGGTTAGCTTTAAGAATTTTGTTACGCGTTATTTTATATTTCAGTTTTCTTATATAATTAGTTGCAGGTTGTCAAAAGAGCAAGGACCACCATTGACGTTAGCAGCTCTGACTATGCTCCATACTTGGAGGGAAAGAGATCTGTTAGAGAAAGGTTGGGGAGCAATTCGGATGGGCAACATCTGCATGAAAATCAGTATAGAAAAAGGTTTTTACGTTTTGTTTTTTGTTTTTTGTTACTTTTAATATTTTTATAGCATTTTGGCTTATGTTTTGAAGGATTGATTGATGCACAATTTTTACAATATTAAGTTGTTTGACATGGTGATTTTTCCTTGTATAATTTCCTTGTTTTACAGGCAACGGACAAGTAATTATGATCCGAGTAACAATCACATGACTGATGAAAGGCAGCTCATGTCCAGTATCCTATATTTGTCATTGGAATTATAAGAGCTACACACATGCACACACCCTCAAAAAACAAAAGGAAGAAAGAAAACTATTTTCTTCTGTGTTTATCTTAACAAAAATAGATGTCAGGTTTAGTCGTGATGACCTGAGATACAAACTCTTAAACAAAGGTCAATCCAGAAGTGTAGTTGATTTTGATGGACAAAATGGTGTAGATCTTCGTGAAAAGCTTTCTCGAAGCTCTCTATCTCACTACGAAATGAGCCAAGAAAAAATATGATTGAACCAAGGGCCCTAGCCATTTCAAGGGGACTACCTCCTACAAGAAGTGCTGGTGATTTGCTTCGGTTGGATTCATCCAGAAACTCCTTCCCTTCCTTGACAGTGGATGGACTAAGGCATAGGTCCCCAGATAGGCTATTAGGTGCTTCTAGGAATATGTCTCCACGGAGAAGCTACGATGAAGTGAGAAATAATCCACCTGTGAGGCCCTATGATGACTCAAGGCCAACAGTTTATATAGCAAGAAGAATTCCTGAGACTTCAAGACCAGCAACTTTCATGAACAAAACTATGGTTCCATTTGATGCTTCAAAATCTAGTTTGGGTGCTCTTCCTGGCATTGTGCAGAAAAGCTCTTATATGGTGAGCTTACAGTATGTTGGTTTTACGTTCTACATTATTGTTCATAGGTTATCCATGACTGGAGTTTATTTGAACCCAGGCAGTCATAACTTATATCATCAGTATCAGCATTCATAATTTTTAATCAGTGGTATTTTCATTTAATTGCAGCCTATAATTAAATTGAGTTCACAATTTTTTTTTTCATATCATGAATTGTTGAAAATGCATGGTAAATCACATCCTTTTGATAGATGAAAATTGAAAAGCTAAAGTTGCCTCACAAGTCGGAGAAATATTTGATCCTAAGAGAAAGCATGATGCTTTTGACAAAGAAATGATTTCCATCACCATCATTATAATTAGACTTATCCCAACTACTTGGAATTTACTTTATGATTTTTTTTTTTAAATCTTGTGTGAAAAATTGAAAAGGATAAATTAATAAATGATAATAGAGATGGTTGATGCGACATCTATTGAAGATAAAGTAATAGGGGGCATGGACATATATAACAAAGAAGTAAATATAGCACTCAGTAAACTCGTAGATCAAGTAAGTATTGGAGGATTTTGAAGGAGAAGGGTTATATCTAAGGTAGCATCAATAAGAATTTTTCAAAAGGATCTGCATAGAATATGCTTAATATCTCAAGCAACGCTCGATAGGTATAAATGAAAATTTATGTTTTATAAATTTGACTCCAAATAGTTGGGATAAAATTAACGATGATGATGATGATTTTTTATTTGTTGCTGTTGAATGATATAAAATGTGAAAATCTATTTGTTTTGAGTAACATCCATCCATATTACCTTTAGTCCACCATTTCTTGGTAATTTATTTACATTATGTTTATTTATTGGTCTAATTGGTACATTTTCCATCCCTTATGTACATTAAGGCTGGCAATTTTGCCCGAAACTTGCTCTAGTTTTGAGTCAATTCTAAATTGATTGGAAATAATTGTCTTGATTTAATTTAGGAATCTCAAGTTGGACATACAACTAGTATTTTTTTCTTATTTTGACCATTCTAGATTTTAAGTTGACTCAAAAGCAAATCCTATCAAGTTGAAGCTAGCTCGCTGGCAATATATTTTGATTTTGAGCCAATTTTGACTCTCTCGAACTCGACTTTAAGCCATCTTTATTGTACACACCCAAACCACATGATGTAGTGGATCGTCGGAAGACTCGACCTGCAAGAAGGATTTCGTTTTCCCAATCCAGGGAAGAAGAAGAAGACAAGCTCTAAGGCTTCAAAGAGTATAATATTTCATTCAATTAGTTCCATCCTTTACATTAGCCAACTATTTAAAGAGTAAAATAGAACTATCTAGAGCATGAAAGGTAAACTAGTCCTTAAGCATAATAAAAGCTAAGATGTTCCTACATCATTCTCCCATTGTGTCAAAAAGCTTGACTCCGTCGAGGCATGTTATTAGAAGGGAGGTAGAGTGGAAAACAAATTCCTGGATCGAAGACTTTGAATGCAGACTTTAAAATTACCACATGAATAGGCTTCCCCCAATCCAAGGGAGGAGGTTGAACGTTGGAATCCTTGAATTGAACTAACATTTCAAATTGCCAATTGGGTGGTGGATATGAGTTCTTGACATAGAACCGCTCTCTGGTGAAATCAACAGCAAAAGAAAGGCCACTTTTCCAAATTCAACAAGATAGAGAGGCGAGCACATGCCCCTACTTAGTTTTGTTCCGTTCTTCCTCCTCATCCCACAAGTCATCCATCACAAGTAAGAACCCTTTTGATATTATCTCATATTTAAGATTCTTTTGCAATGCATAAAATGTATCCAAAGGAGGTCTACTCATTTTAAGAAATTTCAGCATATCTGCAATGATTTTGTCCTCAAAGTTGCAGAGGCCGCGGATGAGAACATTGTGCAGGACAACATCCGCTTCAAATCCCATAGAAAAAACATGGTTCCAAATTTCAAGAGCAAGGTCAATTTTTTTATCCCGGCAGAGACCATCGATTAAAGCGCTGTAAGTTACCATGTCAGGCTTGAATCCTTTCTCCACCATTTCTTTCGCAAAACTTGAAGCTTCTTGGAACCTTTCAACCTTACAAAATCCAGCTATCAGTATGTTATATGTGACCATAGTAGGAGAGCAGCCAGTGCAAATCATCTCCCTGAAAATCTGAATAGCATGTTTCATCTTAGATGCTTGGCAGAAGCCATTAATCCTAGAGGAATATGAATAAACATTTAATTTGATCTCTCCATTCTCCTCGGCCACATTCAGGGCCCGCAGAGCCTTGCCAATGTACCCACTTTGACATAACCCATGAATGACAACGCCATAAGTCACCTGATCGGGCTGGAATTCATTGCTTACTTTCAAGTGCTCCCAAACTGAAATTGCTTTGTTCACCTCACTATTTTCAAATAGGGCTTTGATAAAAATGTTATAGCTCACAAAATCAAGATCCTTGTCCGCACCATTGAAGCCCACAGGCTTAAAGACTCATCAATCCTCCCAGCTTTGCAGAAACCATTGAACAGAGAATTGGAGATAACAACATCAAGATGAAACCCATTCTTGACCATCTCCACATAAAATTGTAAACCTCCATCCACATTCCTCATCTCGCACATCCCATGGATCAAAATACCGTAAGTAAAAGAATCCAGCCAGTGGCCATTGCTCACCATGCGAACCAACATGTCCATAACCTCATCAAACTTCTGAAGCTTGCATAAGCCATTCAACATAGCATTGTAAGTGGCAACATTGGGAGTAACCGAGCTATCCCTCGACAGCCTCTCCCACATCTCCATCCCTTTCACAAAATCTCCATTCTTCAAAAACCCATCAATCATAACATTGTAGCAAACCACGTCAGGATCCAACTTCGTGTCACGCATTTGATCAAACAAATTGAGTGCACCATCCAAGTTCCCAGTTTGTAGCAACCCTCCCATCAAAGTACTGTAAGTGACTCGATTGATGCGAATGAAAATGCCACCATCACCTTCAATGATGGTGAGGTCTGAGAGGAGAGATGAGAGAAATGTGCGAGACCACTCGAGGCAATCGCGTTCCACCCAGTGCCAGTTATGGACGTTCCTGCCGTCCGATCGTTCGGTCACGATCCATCTCTTATCTCCCTGGCTATACTTCGCCATGGCCACTAGGGTCTCGAGATGTAGTGATGCAGTTACTTCGTGGGTTTCTAGATTGCAATCGCCATGTCCGTTCTGCTCGCCATGCCCGTCCTGCTCGATTGCCTCAGGTGGAGCACATTGGAGGTGGATTGACGAGTCCGGCGTCGGATTGAAAGGGATAGTGTCCCTGGATTGTCGATGTGCACTACTCTGCAGGATTCCGTCAGCGATAGTAGGATGTGTCTGGATCGGGATTTGCGAGCGGAGCAGTCATCGTCGGACGATGTCGGGTCGGGATGTGGAAGATGGGTCGGATGATGGAACGGAGGGGGGTCACGCCACCGAAGCGGGAGTTCGAGCGGCGGATACTCTGGCGGCGGATCGCGCCATCGGAGCGGAAGCTCGAGCGGAGGATAGTCATCAATGACGGTGGGAGAATGGCGGGACTGATGGCGTTTGCGTGGAGCGGACGAGGAGAGCGAAGAAGAAGAAGAATACCTCGGTATGGTTGCCGACTACATTCGCATCTTCCTTATTACCCGAAGGTTTCTGTCAATCCGATCAAGGTTTCTGTCTACCCGATCGAGTGATTCCTTCACTTGAGCTTGATAGAAGGCGTTCCGGCTTCGAGCATCGTCGACAGCCCACCTTCCTCGGCGTCGATCGTCGTTGACCGCTAATCTCATACTGCGGCTTCGATCGTCGTCAACAGCCGACCTTCTTCCGCAGTCCATCGATCTTCACAAGCTCCAGGCTCTGATATCAACTGAATGACTGATGTAGTGGATCGTCGGAAGACTCGACCTGCAAGAAGGATTTCGTTTTCCCAATCCAGGGAAGAAGAAGAAGACAAGCTCTAAGGCTTCAAAGAGTATAATATTTCATTCAATGAGTTCCATCCTTTACATTAGCCAACTATTTAAAGAGTAAAATAGAACTATCTAGAGCATGAAAGGTAAACTAGTCCTTAAGCATAATAAAAGCTAAGATATTCCTACATCACCACACAAGTTTTTTATCAATTTCCTTTTGCTACTCTCATCATTCCTCGAATGTAGTTTCTTCTCAAATTATCATTTTAGTTTTGCCACATTCCTATTTTAATCTTCTCATTTCCATTATACTAGCTTAGCTATATAAAAGTTAGTTTAACATACAAATATAACACTTTACATGATATGGCTGAGCTTTCTATTTCCAAGGATTAATTACAGTTTGGTTATCATGAGGTTGTCTATAATTCATTAATGTGGCATATTAATTCTATTATATGCCTTTGTGGGTGCCAGCTAGTCCTATTAATGAGGGTCTTATAATTGTTGTCAAGGTTTTAGGTTTGATTCTCGCCCCCTACAACATGATAAATTCCTACCTTGTGGCATTTTGGGTGGGCAAAAAAAAGTAATGTCATTTAGAGTTTTTGTTTTTCTTTCTAGTCATTGGCTCTTTGTGCAACTTGAACTTGGAAAGTGGTATTTGTTTATATTCTAATGTCTACTGCGATAGATGAAAATTACCAGATCATCATATCTCCATATGCATTAAGATCGGATGAAGCAGTCTTTTAGCTCTAAGATTGACTGCCGTCATTTATGCATTGCAGGCTGATTTCTGTCTATTTCTGCATGGTTAAATAAAATCGGCAGATGTTCCTGACTCTCTTCTGAAAATTTTTTCGAACTCATTCTAGTGTATTGTTTGATATGTTAGCCTGAGGTGCCGCTTACTGTTGGCGGCTTGCTGCATTCATTGGGCTTAGGAAAATATTCCATCAACTTCCAGGCGGAGGAAGTAATTCTGTCTTCCTTAAACTTTAATTTCTGTTATTTCAAGTAATGTTTTGGAAGTGCTCATAATTATCTTATCTCGATAAATATTGAATTTTCACTATGAGTTTCACCAGTTATTATGCCAATACATGGTATTAAGCTTAACATTGCTTGGTTTGACCTTTCTCAACATCTGCACAATTTCAAGTTCTTTTGTTTCCCTCGTTAAAGATATTGACAAAAGGCTAAGTCTTGATTACCTATTATAAATTGTATTTAGAGTGCATAATGCAAGAACAATCAACATAGGATGCAAATTTATGTATAGCCAATGTCATGCAGGTTTGCCTCTTGAAAAGACAAGTCGTTCTGGCTTTAGTGGATCCGCTTATGATTAGGCATCATAAAAAAATCCATATACTGGCAGCCTTTAATTACTCCATTTTAATCAGTTGTTACCATTATAATAGAGTATATTGGTATCCTTAGCATATACCACAGGCTTTTATGGCAGTAGTGGAAGTGTACTTCTCCTTCTTACTAGTTCTGCAAATATAAAACATGATTTTTACAGCAGCAATTGTACTCTTTCCTATCACCCTATTTTAATTTTCTTCTGTTAGATGGTTCCGTAATATGTAATGGCGCGTAGTACAGTTTCATTTGTGATTTCTGTCATTTCTTTTTGTTTGACGGTTTAACCTTGAGGAGTCTCTTAAATTTGTGAAGTAGATGCTGTTGATAGTATCATGAATGTTTAACTGCACTATATCATTATGTTAAATGTCAACAATTTAAATGTGCGAAACCATTTCATCCAATGATTTCATTATAATTTTTTGAACCATTCAAAAAGTATCATAAAATTAACTATTGCAAAGTTGAGGATGCTCAGGTGGATGAGTGGCTTTACATTTAGAGATAAAATGTGAAATGAGTATATATGTGAAAATGTTGGAGTAGCCCTAGTGGCAGATAAAATTAGAGAGAACCACTGATGTAGGTAATCTAGAGAGGAAGGCTTCAAGCACAAAACGAATGAAACAGTAACAGGACTCAAGTTTCATGAAGCAGAAAAGCTAATATTTCATTCTATCTCCTTCCTTTCTAACACAGCTCTCTATATGAGAGACTTCTCAAAACAATTGCTAAAAGAAACGGAACCGATAAAAAGCTATGCTGAGCTGGCACTAACAGAAAAAGCAAATAAGATAGTGGAGACTAACTAATAAGCAGAAAGCATAACAAAAAAGGCATAAGTGAAAATATGGAGACTCCCCTGGGTATGATGTTCCGCATCAGCTCTCCCCCACCGTCGAAAGATCTGCTGTCTCAGCAGAAATGGTTGTTGAAGCATCATCAACTGGGTAATACGGCGAAAGATCAGTCACATTAAATGTGGACGGTGTGCCGAATGTAGTTGGGAGATCAATGATGTATGCATTATCATTAATCCTTTGCAGGATGGGAAAAGGACCAACTTTGCGGCCACCCAATTTGGAGTAAGTGCCCGGCGGTAAACGTTCTCGACGAAGTCGCACCATAACTAATTCACCTGGTTTAAAAATCTTTTGTCGGTGGTGAGAATCAGCAGCCGCTTTATATGCTTCATTGGAAGCAATGAGCTTAAGGCGAACCTCCTGAAGCATCTTCGTGAACTGATCCACTAATTGGCCTGCACTTCGACTGTTGCATTTGGGCAATACAGCAACGTCCACAGTGTGATTGGGTACCTTTGTATAAACTATATGGAACGGGGATGTTCCAGTTGAACGGTTGGGCATGCTATTATAAGCAAATTCCGCCTGACTGAGTAGTTCATCCCACAATTTGGGGTGTTCTTGCACCAAGCACCTTAACATATTGCCCAAGGTACGATTGACCACTTCGGTTTGTCCGTCCGATTGAGGGTGATAGGCAGAGCTTAAGTTGATATCAGTTTTGAGCCTTTTCCACAATTCACGCCAAAAATGGCTAAGAAATTTAACATCCCTGTCAGAAGTTAAACTACGTGGAATGCCATGGAGGTGGACAATCTTATTGAAAAACAATCGAGCGATGTTAAGAGCGTCATATGTTTTTTTGCAAGCTATAAAATGTGCCATTTTAGAAAATCTATCAACTACAACCATGATAGAATCATTACATCGCTTGGTTCTTGGAAGTCCGAGAACGGAATCAAGACTAAGGTCCTCCCATATTATCTCCGGAACAGGTAATGATAAATATAAGCCGGCGTTGTTCTTACCACCTTTGTAAGATTGGCAAACTGGACATCGCTCGACGAACCTGGTTACGTCACGCCGTAATTGGGGACAAAAGAATCGATGTTGTAGCTGTTCGAGCTTCTTATCGCGTCCAACATGAGCAGCAAGCCCGCCACCGTGAATCTCTTGTATAAGTTGATGACGCCATGAAGACTGTGGAATGCACAGGGCACTTTGCTTGAACAGATAACCATGCCGAATTGCATATTCTCCACAGGACTGGCTTTCTAAACAAGCTTCCCAAATTTGTTTGAAATCACTGTCTGCAGCATATAGATCTTGTAAGCATTGGAGGCCGGTCATCTCCGTGCTTAACTGAGTCAGGAGTATAGATTGTCTGCTCAAGGCGTCTGCAACTCTGTTTTCAGACCCCGATTTATGTTTAAGTACAAAAGTGAACCTTTGGAGAAATAAGACCCAACGAGCATGCATACGATTGAGCGTCTTTTGTGTGTTAATGTATTGCAACGCTTTATGATCACTGTGGAGGACAAAATCCTGATGCAACAAATAATGTTCCCACTGCTTCAGAGCACGAACGACAGCATAAAGTTCTTGCTCATAGATACTCCATTTCTAGCGAGCCGGGCACAGTTTTTCACTGAAAAATTCAATGGGCTTGTTTTGTTGCATGAGAACTGCACCAATACCTGTTGCTGAAGCATCTGTCTCAACAGTAAACGGCTTCTCAAAATCGGGAAGTGCTAAAATCGGTGCAGAAGACGGTGCCAATTTAATTGCTTCAAAGCTTGCCTGCTGTTCATCCGCCCATGAAAACTGCTTGGATTTTAAACAGTTAGTTAGGGGTGCCGCAATTATGCTAAATCCTTTTATGAAACGCCGGTAGAAGTTCGCCAACCCATGGAAATTGCGAACATCAAAAAAGGATTTGGGTGTTGGCCATTCGGAAATAGCTTTGATTTTCTTTGGATCTACTTTCACACCTTCGGCTGTGACAATGAACCCCAAGAAATAAACAGTGTCAGTTGCAAGTTCACATTTTGGCAAGTTCAAATACAACTTGTTGGCTAGTAGTGTCTCAAACACTTGCTGTAGATGCTGCAGATGCTCATTATTGACGGATGGGCTGAATATCAAGATATCATCAAAATATACTACGCAAAACTTGTTCAAATATGGTTTTAGTATTTCATTCATGAGTCTCATGAAAGTAGAGGGAGCATTACAAAGCCCAAAGGGTAAGACCTTCCACTCATAAAGGCCTTGATTAGTCTTAAAAGCAGTCTTCCACTCGTCGCCGGGTCAGATTCAAATTTGATGATAGCCGCTGCGGAGATCGAGCTTCGAAAAAACAGTGCCCGGACAGTTTCTCCAGCAGCTCCTCAACCTGTGGAACTGGAAATCTAAATCTAATAGTAATCTTATTAATTGCTCGACTGTCCATATAGATTTGCCAGGAGCCATCTTTTTTGGGTACCAGGAGTGCCAGCACTGCACATGGACTTAGACTAGGCTGGATTAGCTGCTTCTCCAACAGATCATCTACTAGCTCTTGTAGAATAGCATGATCCTTCGGGCTCAGGCGATAGTGAGGTAAATTAGGTAGTGAAGCTCCTGGAAGTAAATCAATCTGATGCTGGAGGGCTCGGAGTGGAGGTAATGCAGTGGGCAACGTTTCTGGGCAAATATCTTTATATTGCTATAGCAGCTTCTGTACTTCATCAGGCACAATTGTAAGGAACTTATGAGTGTTGGGCTCTCTCATCACCAATGCTAGTAATAAGGACTCCTCTTTGCTGGACTGAATAAGTGCATGCCTAGAGACCATGTGCATCACAGCCGATTTGTTTTTGTTGGTATCAATGTGACATGTATGGTAAGGTAGGAGCTTAAGACGCTTTCCTTTCCATTCAAATGAGTAGGAGTTTGATCTTCCATCGTAGATGGCCCCGACATCATACTGCCAAGGTCGTCCCAATATAATATGACATACATCCATGTCAATGATATCACAAAGCACATCACATACATAATGCTTGCCAATAGAAAATGTGACCCGGCACAATTCGGTCACGGCGATATCCATCCCTTTTTTGACCCAGCTAATTTTGTAGGGATGTGAATTTTTTGTAGTTTTTAATTGTAGAGCTTGCACAACGGATCTAGAAATAACATTCTCGGTGCATCCACTGTCAATGAGCAAATCACATACCTTCCCATAGATGGTGCATCTGGTTTTAAAAATAGCATTTCTTTGTGAAGTCGGCGTCTGCCGTGGAGCTAACAGCATTTTTTCCATGACACAAATCAAGGGCTCGCCAACATCTGGTGCTACTTCTTCCAACTCGGGATCTTGCTCCTCAATTTCGCCGGGCACTTCTTCACCATCAATAGTAGCTAGTTGCAGTTGCTCTATTAGGACACTCGTTTGATTTGTGTCCAATTTGGAAGCACCGAAAACATTTGATAGTACTGGGTCTTGCATAAGGATTTTCATGCACCGGTGCTTTTAATTTCTGTTGCTGTTTCAGGTCAGCGGCCGAACCCGTAGATGGTCCAGGTTGTGGTGCCTGAGGAGAATTAAGGGAAGTTGAAGTTCCCGCAGTTATCTTTACTCCTGGTGCTGCAGGCTTAATAGTGTCGGCAGTATAATCAGTATAAGGCCTTCTGGTAGTGTGTTGTCTACCTCCCCGGGCAAGCTGGACTTCAGCTTTTAAAGCAAAATTAACTGCCTGTGACAAGGACCACACTGAATTCAGCTCCAATTTATCTTGTATGGCATCTTTTACGGAAATCTATGCATACAATTGTTATATACGGAAATCTATGCGTACAATTGTTATATACGGAAATCTATTTTCAATATCGTATCGTATAGAAAGAAAGAAGTAGCTCTACTTACCCTTACCGGATAGTAAAGAAAGAGACTTTGAAAGAAACAGGATTGAGATACTTCAATTCAAGTAGTGTAGAATTTATACAATTACGAAGTGAAGTGTTAGAAATGCTAGGGTAGCTAGACTGAAAGGATTACATGATGAATGAGAGAAAGAAGAAGTCAAGGCTATCTTCTACTGTGAAGTGTTAAGGAGAAGAAATGATTAGAATAGTTGTTGTACATCAGGTCCTTACCAGATGCTATGTACAGAGGTCTACGCCTATCTTCTATGCGTGTCTTTCCTCCGCTGTTAGTTGCTTAGTGCTACTTCCCTCCACAACATTTTAGAGAAATCGTATCCCGCGAGGTTCATAATATTGAAGAGCTTAAAACATTTTATGTACCTCCCCTTCGCGGAAGTAGCGAACCTCCTCCAATATAACGAGCCACAAGCTGATTTGTGTTCTCATTTAAATCATTTCGTGCACTGAGACGATAGAACTCTTATGTGTAATCACTCACAATTCTGACTCCTTGAATGCAATGCTGGTACCGGAGGTAAAGCATTTGTTCATAATCGGTTGGCAGAAAGTGTGACCGGAGGAGTTGTTTCATTCGAAGCCAATTTCGAACCGATCCATGACCCTCCCTCCGACGGGTCTGTAAGAGCTGATGCCACCACGCGCTTGCTCCGCCCTTCAATCGGCAAGCGACGTACTTCACTTGCTTCTCCGGCTCAATGTCCATGTATTCAAAAAATGTTTCTACGGACCGCTCCCAATCAAGATAGCCTTCAACGTGCAACCGCCTGTCAAAAAAAAAGGATGTCTAATTTTACCCTGAATTCTCCCTGGTGACGGTCATACGGAACGCCCCTTCGCCGGCGAATGATCCGCTCCGGTACATTGTCATCTCCTGAATCGGATTGCACATCCACAGTGAATTGACCAGGGTCTTCTCCTTCGTAATCGGTAAGTTCCGAAACAACCGGCGCCGCCTCCGTCCATGCTCCCGGTCCTGGTCGCGGCCTTCAGCGGTCTGCATATTCCAACGGTGGAGGTGATTACTTCTCATATCATTCCAGAGAGCTTGGAATTCTCTGCGTATATCCATGGATAAGCGAAACAATTTTGAGGATACATCTTCCAGCCGCT
Organism: Dendrobium nobile; assembly: GCA_022539455.1. Taxonomy (NCBI): domain Eukaryota; kingdom Viridiplantae; phylum Streptophyta; class Magnoliopsida; order Asparagales; family Orchidaceae; genus Dendrobium; species Dendrobium nobile. The sequence goes on along the minus strand of CM039723.1, from coordinate 8,505,930 downwards.
TGTCGAGATTGCCGTGAGCTTCCCATAGAGCTTCAAGATTGCGATTGCCGTCTCCAGTCCCCCGTCTGCTACCGTCCACCATTCCTCAAAGCATCGGGCTCTGATACCAATACTGATGTAGGTAATTTGGAGAGGAAGGCTTCAAGCACAAAACGAATGAAACAGTAACAGGACTCAAGTTTCACGAAGCAGAAAAGCTAATATTTCATTCTATCTCATTCCTTTCTAACACAGCTCTCTATATGAGAGACTTCTCAAAACAATTGCTAAAAGAAACGAAACCGATAAAAAGCTATGCTGAGCTGGTACTAACAGAAAAAGCAAATAAGATAGTGGAAACTAACTAATAAGCAGAAAGCATAACAGAAAAGGCATAAGTGAAAATATGGAGACTCCCCTGGGTATGATGTTCCGCATCAACCACCTTAGATGGTTTGGTCACATAAAACGTTGGCTTTTCGATGATTTGTTTATGAGAGTAGATATAGATCTATAAGGATTTGGTTAGAAGGTATTTTAAATGAACTTTTTTTTTATTAGGATTAAATGAGAATTTGATTCTTAATAGGACACATTGGAGAAAAAAAGATTCATGTAGCTGACCCTACGTAGTGAGATAAAGGCTTGTGATGTTGTATCATTATTCCAGATCTTTTTTTTTTTCTACATTGTTCCTTGTCTTTCATGTCTATGCTTGATGACTTGAGCTTCCTTTGCAAGATCTGCTTAACTGTTTGAGATTTACGGTTTTGGCTTCTGTTGGCAGATTGACATGGCAGCCCTCAGGCAAATGGGAGACAGTGACCTGAAAGAGTTGGGGATACCCATGGTACCTTGTTTTACTTTAGTTGGTTTTCACAAATCCATTTTGGTTTTACTGATCCCGTCCTTTGTTGAATTTGCTTGCTACTATGAAAGCTATCTACCTTTGGGCTTTAACTTATTTCGCTAGCTTGTTGCTTTAGCTTTATTTAACTCTTTATTTTATTTTCTATGATACTAGTTGAACTCTTTTTCATATCCAAAGATGTGATAACTATGTTTTTCTTTGTTCGGTTAATTACAATGCCTCTTTATGATATCCTTACCAAGCTGACTGTAATAACTTGCTAATCTAAATTAGAGAAAAAAATCAACTTTCACCTTAGTGGGTGTGATATTAATGACTTCCTGTCAAGATTACTGCAATATGTATTGTAATCTTGTGTAATAGGTTTAAATTTCTTGGATATCTTATTCGAAGAATGAGGACATAAATTGTAAAGTTGGAGCATTCCTCCATTTTACTTTGATAGTTCCAACTTCAAGTCATATAAATAACCTCCATGCAAATATAGGATAAGACTGCGAGCATCAAACCCAACAAGACTCAATTTAAGTAAAATGATGAGTTTTCTTAGTTGAGTACTATGTGATAATTGAATATTGTGGATATTTTAGGTATATTTGTGTAAAACTACAGTTATGTATTGGTAATAAAGAAGTTATTGGTAGCCAAAGTTCATTGCGGCATGAATAAGAATGTTACAATAAATGTATGAGTAAAGTTAAAAATAATAGATTTAGGCTTCGTTTGGGATGGCTTTCTTCCTGCTTCATAAAACTGCTTTCTAGTATGAAAATTAAAATTTTTATACTAGAAAACCGCTTCAAGAAGCAGTAAGAAAGCCGTCCCAAACAAAGCCTTAGGCTTTGTTTGGCATGACTTTCTTACTGCTTCTCAAAGCAACTTTCTAGTACTAAAAATAAAGTTTTTGTATCAAAAAAGCCGCTTTAAAAAATAATAATAAAGCCGTCCCAAATAAAATCTTAGAAATGATTATATTAGAGGTGGTGGCGGTGGCATCTAAGACAATGTAGGTTGGTAAAATTGATGAGTATTAGGAATGAAAATGCTGAAAAACTCATTTTGTATTCTATTTGGCTTTTGCTTTAGATGGGTCTCCTACATGGCTCTGGCACACCTGCATACCCTGCAGCCGGATTTTCTTATATGCTTGTGCTCTCCTTTATATATTTATATTTTTGAAGCTTATTCTTATTGACTTGAAAGGTTACAAAAATTCCCTGCAGGGACCTAGGAAAAAGATATTGCTGGCTCTTTTGCCGCGTTTGAAACACGGCAGCAGCGTTGAGAAAAGGAAAATTTTGGTTGGATAACCGGCATTTCATTTAAATTAAAATCCCCAAAAGTGATGTTGTAAATCATTTGAACAGCTCTTTCTATCAGGGTAAAGTCTCTTGAATTCATTTTCTGATATGTCCTTAGAGTATTTTGTAACTTTTGGAAGCATCCATTGCATCAGATTCAGCCAGATTAAGGTTTCATTTGGGATAGCTTTTTTACCGCTTTTAACAGTAAATTTTTAGTATAAAAAAATTATTTTTTTTTTTACTAAGAAGTTGCTTTAAACAGCAGTAAAAAAGCTGTCTCAAATGAAACCTAAAACTACAACATCACACATGTGAATGCTGCTTCATCAAATTAGTCTCTTCTTGAACATGAGCACTGTTATGTTTGCTTGAATAATATAGAGCTTAGTTTCTTGTTCTGGCTCTGCTTGTTTTGTTAGAAGTATGAGAGAAAATACATGCAAGGATAAATGTTAAGGCTTCGTTTGGGATGTCTTTCTTATTGCTTCTTAAAGCAACTTCTTTATACTAAGAAGTTTTAAGAAGCAGAAAGAAAGTCGTCCCAAACGAAGTTTAAGGCTTTATTTGGGGCGGCGTTCTTACTGCTTCTTAAAGTGACTTTCTAGTACAATTTTTTTAATTTTTGTATTAGAAAGCATCTTTAAAAAGCAGGAATAAAGCTGCCTCAAACGATATAGAAAACAGCTTTTTAGGAAGCTCAAGTGCTTGATTATTTAGGTCAAAAGTTTTTTATGCCAATATTATTAAATAATTTTTAAATGTATGGAAGTAGATAATTATTGGGTGAGTAAATCAAAAGATAATTGACATATATTTGGGCTTTCACGAATCTTTATGCAAACTCTTAAAACTTTAAACTTAAAAAAATATATAATTGGATTTTATGTAGATAAGAAAGCTTCTCCTCAATTGCCTAAAATACAATATGGTCTATATTTTAGAAATTTGAAAGGTAGAATTCAGCAAAATATATCAATTTTATTTATGAAAAATTGAGAATGAATTAAATTGATATAAGTATGTCATATATTGAAGTAATTTAATATTTAATCTATTGAATTTATTATTGAGATCCTGAAGTTATATTTCTATTGCAAGGCAAAAATAATTTTACTATTAATGTAAATTTATGATTGTTTCATCATATCATTTTACGCATTGTTTGAGATCATTTTCTTTCTGCTTTTTGAAATGAATTTCTAATATAAAATTTTCACTTCAAAAATTTTTTATACTAGAAAATTATTTAAAAAATAATAAAAAAAGTTGTCCCAAGCAAAATTATTGGCTAAGTTTGGGATGAATTTCTTGCTTCTTTCAAAGCGTTATTTTACTAAAAATAATAATAAAAAAATTATCTCAAAGGAAATAAGTATTCAAATTTAAAAATAAAAATTGGCGGTCGAAGGTCAATGAGTAGTGCTATTTAAAAATAAAGCTCAAAATATCTACTGTGAAAGTTTTAAAGTTAATTTGAGTCATTTTAAAAAAATAAATGTAGAAAAATTAAAAAAAAAACTCTAAATAAGTATTCAAAATTTAATATTATTTACTTACAAGTTACAAGTATAATAATTTGATGAAATGTATTTAAATCCACAATTAATAAATATAATTATAGTGCCCACCCGTCAAACCTCCACGAAGCTTCCAGAGACAACCAGGCCGTTTTTGACCAGTCGTCGCCGACTCTACTTTCCTCAGCTCGACAGAGGAACCACAGGCGGTAACAAGGAACAAGGAGAGCTTTCCAGTTTTTCCAGCAAACCTCAAAGCCCCTCCTCCTCCTCTCGATCTCGGGCAGCCAAGTTATACTTCCCCTTACTCCGTTCTTTCTATTTTGATTCTTGAGCTCAAGAAGGGATCATCCTCGCCGTTTCCTAGATTTGATTCTTCACTGGGATTTCGCTTTGTACTGTGGCGGATCAACGAAAAGAAGAAAGTGGGATTCGGCTGATGGAGGGCGGGGTAGCGGAGAAGCAGTCCTCGTATACGTATTGGGTGAGGGAGACGAAGGACGACGCGGCGCCGCTGCCTGTGCCTCGGAAGCTTACCCCGGAGGACATCTCTAAGCAATCCCAGCCTGTGTCGCTGGGATCCGTATGGAATCAGGTTAGTTGCCTGACACGTTTCGATAGCTGCTTTTGGGTTACTGAGGCTTTGTTTGTTTGAGCGTTTTTTTGCCTTCTCCGTTTTCGAAAAATGAGGATTTTTTTTCGTGTTGTTTGGTTCGTCAAATCACGTTCCCAATAACTCCTTTTTTTCATTTTTCTGCAATTTTGAGAAAGCTTTTTATATGTGATTCTCCGTTAGAAAACTCCATTTTCTGAACTAATGTTTTTTAAAACTGTGTTTTACAAAAGCACAAAAAAAAACAAGCGAAGCCTCAATAACTGATGATAGTTACGCCTCGTTAAGCTCCATTTCTGCTTCATGATTTCCATTTCCCTCCACCATTTCGGATGTTTCTCTTACTGCATCCCTGCCACAACCGACGCGGCCGGCGTCCTCGGTGACGCCAACCTCTTCTTCCCGCCCCATTTAAACTACACTCCCCTATTCGAAATCTCACTTAGCCTCTTTGTTCAGCTCGAAGGCATCCGCGTTGCCGGCGACCTGCTTCCCATCCCAAAATCCGTGCTCGTACTGGAACACACTGGCGTCGGACAAACCATCGTCGACTCCGGCACGCAGATCACGTCCCTACTCGGGCAGCACTGCTTACTCTGCGCTATAAACCAATTTTTTAAGGCGGACAAAGAGGTAAGGGTTGCTGAAGGAATTCGCCCTACCCGTATCCTTCCTGGTCGAAATCCATGCAGAACACTGAAAGTTTTGGTGCAGCTCTCTCGGCGCCAACACCACACGGCTCGTTCCTCCCGTACAGCTCAGTCTCGACGCAACGTGCAACTTTTTGTTCGCGTAAGCTCATAGTTTTTTAAATACTATAAATAGAACCGAGACAACTTAGAAATAACATGTCCAAAGAATTATCAAAGGAGAGTCTTCAAGAATTTCGTGTAGATTCTGCTTACATGCCTGCTGTAGTGAAGCGAATATCACTTGCTCGACGAATTGATAAAATCCAGCAAAAAATATCTCAAGTATGATACATTTTTACTTTGATAAATACAATGTGATTTTATGCGCTTTTATTGTCTTTCATTTATGCATGTTTACGCTGTACTTTATAGTTGTGAGTCATTTTTTATTGTTGTTCAAACTATATCTGTTGTCCTCTGCACTTATTATTAAAAAAAAAATTTGTGGATAATTGTGAATTTGCTCGTAACATATCCTTTTGGTGGATATACTGTAGTTTGTTAAAAGAGAGATCAATCAAAATTAAATTTTAGTTCGAAGTCAATTTGAGTCTCAATTCTGATAATGAGATTTAAGCTGTCATAGATATATTAAGCTAATTTTTCACTGCAAGGTGACTAATTTTTGTTCAGGTTAGTGAAATAATGAATTTGCATATCTTAATTTAGTTAATCAATTGCTATTTTTTTAAACAAATTTCATTAGATATGTTTGCATCATCAGAGGCCACTTATTTAATACATGATTACAGTATCAATTCACATAGTCCATAACTTAAAGATTCAGTTTTGTCAACCACATAATAAAAATTAAATTTTCATTTCAATAAACACATCAATAGATTGGCAACTGCTATAAAGTTTAATCAGACGAGGCCTTAGTGTTATGATCTGCTTCGACTTTGTGAATTAATAGTTCCGCCTCTTGCAAAAAACAATTACCATACTTGCTGCAGCGGTACTTTAACTATTTTTTATAATTTTTATAGTGCTTTTCCATATCGTCAACATCTTTGAGCTTCTTTGCTCTTTTGAAATCTTCATGGCACACGAGACAGAGTATATCTTTTAGCTCTATAAGAAGGATTTTAGTGGTCTCTGATGATGCAAACATATCTAATGAATTTTTTTTAAAAAAAATAGCAATTGATTAACTAAATTAAGATATGCAAACTCATTATTTCACGAACCTGAACAAAAAGTAGTCACCTTGCAGTGAAAAGTTAGTTCAATATATGTAGGGCAGCTTAAATTTCATTATCAGAATTGAGACTTAAATTGACTTCGAACTAAAATTTAATGATGATAGATATCTCTTTTAATAAACTACAGTATATCCACCAAAGAGGATATGTTACGAGTAAATTCACAATTATTCACAAGTTTTTTTAATAATAAGTGTATAGGACAACAGATATAGTTTAAACAACAATAAAAAGTAACTCACAACTATAAAGTACAGAGTAAACATGCATAAATGAAAGACAATAAAAGCGCATAAAATCATATTGTATTTATCCAAGTAAAAATGTATCATATCTGAGATATTTTTTTGTTGGATTTTATCAATTCGTCAAGCAAGTGATATTCGCTTCACTATAGCAGGCATGTAAGCAGAATTTACACGAAATTCTTAAAGACTCTCCTTTGATAATTATTTGGACATATTATTTCTAAGTTGCCTTGGTTCTATTTATAATATTAAAAAAACTATGAGCTTACGCGAACAAAAAGTTGCACGTGGCTCCGAGACTGAGCTGTGCGGGAGGAACGAGCCTTGTGGTGTTGGCGCCGAGAGAACTGCAGCAAAACTTTCAGCATTCTGCATGGATTTCGGCCAGGAAGGATACAGGTAGGGCCAATTACTTTAGCAACCCTTACCTCTTCGTCCGCCTTAAAAATTTGGTTTAAAACGCGGAGTAAGTAGGGCCGCTGAGTAGGGACGTGAACTACGTGCCGGAGTCGACGATGGTTTGTCCGGCGCCAGTGTGTTCCGGTACGAGCACAAATTTTGGGATGGGAAGCAGGTCGCTGGCGACGCGAATATCTTCAAGCTGAACACAGTAGGCTAAGTGAGATTTTCATGTATATCCTCATTTTGCATTTTCTCTAAATGTAAAGCCGCTCATCCACCAGAGCATCCTCAACTTTGCAATACTAAATTTTAAGATACTTTTTGGTTGGGTCAAAAAATTATAATGAAATCATTGGATGAAATGGTTTAGCACATTTAAATTGTTGATATTTAACATACGATATAGTGCAGTTAAACATTCGTGATACTTTCAACAGCATCTATTTCAGAAATCACAAAAGAAACTGTACTAACGCGCCATTACATCAGGATAAAGTGTAGAACTAATTCGGAACATTCTAACAGAAGAAAATCAAAATAGGGTGATAGGAAATAGTACAATTGCCGCTGTAAAAATCATGTTTTTTATTTGCCTTCATAGTAAGAAGGAGAAGTACATTTCCACTACTGCCAAGAAAGCCCGTAGTATATGCTAAGGATACCAATCTACTCTATTATAATGGTAACAAGTGATTAAAAAGGGGTAATTAAAGGCTGCCACCTCTCTTGATTGAATTACTTACCATATATATAGATTTAAGAAGCAAAGTTGAAACCTATGGGATGAATCCCATTTTCACTTTTTTATCATATTTTACTATAAGGAAAATAAATGATCCACCAATATCTTACACGTTTAGGAGAATAAGCAAGCAAAAAATATACTAAGCATCGTTCAAACTCCTAAAATGACAAGATGTTGTCTTCCATACCATTACAATAGAAAGATACTTTTCACATACATAACGTGCACATTCTTTCTCAATAGAACACCAAAACATTATATCTAACTATTCAATCTGTCTATTGTAAATACATATGCAGGCCACTAACTTTACAAATAGATTCACGTTCCATAGATCCATGCATCTTTGTGATGGAAGCTTTTACGCGTTTCTTACTCTCTTATTCATCTAACTTCTATGAACGATCAAAGGCTATTCAAGAATGTCTTTTCATTCTCAAAAATGTCTCGTTCTAGTCTCATGGCTTTGGAACTTCCCCTTAGATTCATATATGAAAGTTTATATAGCCATGAAAATTAGGTTATAAACATCGTATTTTGAATGATACCCAGCCTTTGGAGAGGAATATATGATTATATTCTTTATATCTTAGTTTGCTCTTTCCATTCATAAATCTTCAAACCCTTAGCAACACTATATCATAATGTATACAAGTACTATATATTTTCAGTAGTGTTTAATCCAACTCCAGAGAGATCTCATGGTATACCTCATTCAAGAGAAGGTTTAACGGCAGAAGCTAGCAAAATTCTCCAAGCTAGTATGGAAATTTTTATGATGCCTAATCATAAGCGGATCCACGAAAGCCAGTATATCAAGATAAGATAATCATGAGCACTTCCAAAACATTACTTGAAATAACAGAAATTAAAGTACTATATCATAATGTATACAAGTACTATATATTTTCAGTAGTGTTTAATCCAACTCCAGAGAGATCTCATGTTATACTTCATTCAAGAGAAGGTTTAACGGCAGAAGCTAGCAAAATTCTCCAAGCTAGTATGGAAATTTTTATGATGCCTAATCATAAGCGGATCCACGAAAGCCAGTATATCAAGATAAGATAATCATGAGCACTTCCAAAACATTACTTGAAATAACAAAAATTAAAGTTTAAGGAAGACAGAATTACCTCCGCCTGGAAGTTGATGGAATATTTTCCTAAGCCCAATGAATGCAGCAAGCCGCCAATAGTAAGCGGCACCTCAGGCTAACATATCAAAACAACACACAAAAGTGAGTTTAAAAAAAGATGAGAATCAGGAACATCTGCCGATTTTATTTAACCATGCAGAAATAGACAGAAATCAGCCTGAAATGCATAAATGACGGCAGTCAAACTTAGAGCTAAAAGGACTGCTTCATCCGATCTTAATGCATACGGAGATATGATTATCTGCTAATTTTGATCTTTCGCAGTAGACATTAGAATATAAACAAATACCACTGTCACAGTTCAAGTTGCACAAGGGGCCAATGACTAGCAAGAAAAACAAAAACTCTAAATGACATTACTTTTTTTGCCCACCCAAAATTCCTCAAGTTAGGAATTTATCATGTTGTAGGGGGCGAGAATAAAACCTAAAACCTTGACAACAATTATAAGACCCTCATTAATTGGACTAGCTGGCACTCACAAAGGCATATAATTGAATTAAAAAGCCACATTAATTGAATCATAAACAACCTCATGATAACCAAAAAGCAATTATGATGTAGGACTATATGCTTTAAAATGATGAAATAAGAATTTGCATGATTTATTGAATTAAACACGTAAGATTATCACTATTAGCAATCAAAACGACAATAGAAAACAAAAGAAGGGTGCCTACGTTCAGGCTAAGCCACATAACAAACACTTGGAGATTCAAAACAAGTAGAAATTCAATAACATGCAAAATAAATAACTTTCAACAAAATCTCTAATATAACATTTAGATTAGAAGCATAGAAAGTGTATTTAATCCTACGTTTACTAAGCTTTGGCAATGGCGAAACGAAATCCTATGTTTACTAAACTTAGGCAAAGGTGAAGCACGGCTCCTTGTGAATCGTCATCACGTACAAGGTTAGAGGATTAGGAAAGTAATCAAAAAGGGGGAAGAAGTTCACCCTTATCACAACCCAGTAGCAAGTAGTGAGATGTTGAAGAAGTTTGTCGTAGCTCCCTTGAATGTTCAACTTTGTCGAACCCGGCAATAAGTAATCAAGATGTTGAAGACAATCGTCGTTGCTCCCCTTGAAGACTACTCTTGAGAGGGAGAAGACTATCTTGAGAAGTCAAGATGGAAAGAGGGATGAAGGTGGTTTTTTTCTGGTGCTCTAGATCCTTTCTTCTTATTACTCAATAAAGACTTTCATAGTACTAATGTAGAAGCTCATGCACTTTTCCATGCAAATCTTATTGTAAACATCAATGTAAAGATATTTGCATAAAGGGTCAGTTTAGTTCATTTAGCAATGTTGCTTAAATGACGTGTTATTTTGATAACAATATTTTGCTTTACATTCAATGAGTTTGATTTAATGCTATCTTAAATATTATAATGTTATAAAGATCAATGGAGATTATCATCTTCCTTTTTATTTTCATTTATTTTAGCTCCCAAATAGTTGGCTGACAACTAAATGACATCAAAATAGGACCTAACTATCCGTCATGAAATTTTTATTAAAAGATGTTAGTGAAAGCAATTGATTTTTACTAATAACTTGCGTTATGTTGCATATGTCAGCAGATCAAATAGCCCCAAAGTGTTTTCACATAGAATATATGTAAGGACTCTCATAGTCTTAAGCAAGATCTTCAAAGATTTGTATTTGTTTTGTTAGATGTTTTCAAAACAAGGGTTGGAGGCTTTTTTGCCCCTTTAAGGTGAGCAGCGATAGAGAAATCTGCATGTTTTTATATGTTTTTGAGTGAAGCTCTCCTTTATATATATATATATATATATATATATATATATAAATATATATATATATATATATATATGAGTATGTGTGTATTTAATAAAAATGGAATTTTTGTTGGTAAAAATAAACTACACAAATTAACATGTTATGAATTAGCTATAGCAGATGATAGAGTAAACCCAATCCCTTTATCTATTTTTTTTAACGTACAAGAAAAACATATTGACCAAAAAATGCAATTGAATAATATACTAAAAAGTATACTCAATGTATGAAGCTCTTGCCAATGCATGACAAGGAGTTTACATACATGGCTTACACCTGAATTTATAAAGAGATGGTTTTCGTAAATCAAATCCCAGATTCATGGCCTCCAAATAACAACAATGGCAACGTAACCTTTCCAATATGGACTAATACATAAAATAGCCAATCCAATATTATGACATCAACAACCGAAAAAAAAAAAAAAAGGTTTGCCTCTTAAAAAACAAGAAGAAATTTTGCAAATTAAACTGGTGATTTTTACCTAGTCCATTCCTCCGGATTATGGTAATATTTCTCTCAACCGTTTGCAAAATGAGTATTGAACTCCATATCCGCCTTCTAAGAAGTTTGGCCTAGTGAACCAAGCAAGGATTGTTCTCACAAGTACAATTTTGTAAAGGCGCATCAAGAAAATTAATGGTGCACAAAAAATCATTGTAAAGAAAAATAGGAATTTGATTATGTGTGCATAGGTTTTTTAGTGATGAATTATAATATTTGATATTTAAATATTGTAAGTAATGCAAAATTAGGATTTATTATATTAAACCTGTAACTTAAATCAAGCTCACAGATGTGAAAGTGCATAATTACTATGCTCAAACCTTTGATATATTGTCATATAAACCTTAAGCACTGTTAGAATTCAGTTTTTACTTTTTAATGTCATGTTTACTTTAAAAATATTGTTTAAGAGATCATAATATTTTTATCAAGATAAAACTAAAGTTTTATGATGATAAAAAATTGAATCATATGAAGAGGATATGTTATTATTATTATTTCTTTATGTTCTTCTAATGTGTTTTTTTCACACCTTCTCTAAAAAGATTTTGTTATTTTCAAATATGCTAAATAAATCTTAGCTTACAACTACAATGCTTGAAAAAATCTAATGCCAAAAGATTAAGGCTAGATTTTTTTTGTTGTTGGATGTAAGAAGAACCGGAGAAGCAAAAAGTGAGGGGAAGTAGCCACGCAGGTGTTTGGTTAGACAGATAAATGTGAGGCGACTTCCCAATTAAATATATAATATTTTGACTTCGCCTTATAAACTTTGAAGTCATAGTTCTGGAGGTCATTAATTAATTATGTAATTATAATTCTATTTGTATGTACAGTAACAGTGTAACACTCATACATTCATATTTAAATATAGCTATTATTTAAGATATAAAAAATAATAGTGCAATAACAATGTCAAGTCTTTATCCCACTATGTGAGGTCCGATGCATGAATTTTATTTCTCTATTGTGTCATGTTAATAGTCAAATTCTCATTTAAATTTAACCCAAAAAAGGTTATTTCTAATATTTTATAGCCAAGTCTTTTTAGGTCTACCTCTACCTTTCTTAATGTCGGCAAAATCCAATACATCTATTCTCCTAATCGGGTCATTTAGAAGTGTTGACTAAAAAAATGATGATGAAAATGAATGAAACAAAATAATGAAAAGGAAAGCAGATGCGTCTCTCTACGAACCAATCAACTTGCTGTTGACCGGTCCCACTGGCAACAGTTAATCACCAAATAACGCATCGCTTCGCTACGATAACTTCCTTTTCAACAAATCAAATCAATAAATACAGGAGAAGCAAAACAAAGGAAATTACACCCTCTCTGTCATTTTGCTTCTCGTCAAATCCCGAGCCCAAGCAATCCAATCACATTTTAAGCTGCACAAGGGTTGCAAATGAACCAAGAGTTTGACGAGCTACTCATGGCTCGACTCGATAAAAGCTCGTTCATTTTCATTTGATTAGGTAAACGAACGGCTTGAACACTTATAAATACTCAATAGCTAAATAAACGAGCTTGAACAACTTGGCGTTTGGTTCGCTTATGTTCATGAACAATATTGTTTAATGCACGCGAACAAGTTCATCTTGATTAAGAAACTCAATTAGAAATATGTTAGAGTTTTAATATATATATATATATATATATATATATATATATATATAATATATATATATATATATATATATAAATTTAACAATTTATTTTTACTTCCCGCATCCGCCTAAAATCATGAACAACCGTTCTTTGAACAAATATAAGATGAATCATAGATCGTTTGTTCATGAACAAGCTCATTTGATAGCTCGAAAACACTAATTAGATATGTTCATGAACATGCTTATTTGATAGCTCAAGAATACTCATTAGATAAATTTGCGAATGAGCTTGTTTGATAGTTTAAAAAATTTAGCTATATATGTTCACGAACATGTCAGATGTAATTGTTTGTTAGAAGGCTCGATAAGGTTCGTTTGTTAAGTTAATGAACATTTAGAAGTAGAGCTCATTTCTAACTCAATAAGGATTGTTTGTTTAAAGCTCGATAAGAATGAAATGAATCGAACATGAACCAAACATGAACACCCATTAATTTAAATGAACCAAACATGAACACAAATAATAAAGCTTGAATTAAACTCAAACCAAACTTGAGCAAACTGATAATAAATGAAATCAAACATGAACACACACATACTTGGCTCAGCTCTATGCACAAGGTTTATCATTTATGGTTGCTTCTCGATGCCCAACTTATTCCATTGAATTTACTTCATTTGATTTAGACCTGGATTGGTGTCAGAACAGGTCCATGTTCATTCCATTTTCTTATGTAACTTTTAGGCATTCCACCTGTTTATCTAACTTCTAAATTGTGCTTTAACATTTTTTGGTCTTACCTGATAATCTTGCATCTTGCAGGCTGGAACTTGGGAGGAAAAAAATCTAAATTCATGGGCAAATGGTAGAATTAAGGTTTGGCATCCAGTATGCATTGTTTTGATTAGTGATAAGAAATTTTTTTGTTTCTTAATTTCTTCTGTTAACTTATTAATTAATTTATATCAATGACTTAAAAGTAGTTCCTTTCTTGAATTGTAGGAGCTTCTTAGTTCGATGTCCTTGGAGTTTTCTAAAGGAAAAGCAGCTATTGATGAAGTTACCAAATGTTCAGGGGATGTAAGTATGCTGTTAATGTCATAGATATTGTGCTGCACCAAATTGTAATTGTGGTAATGTTCTTAGCTTTATGTTGTCCGTTTGGAAGTTTGCCGATTGTGTGATATTTTCTCCTGGGCTGTCAGCATTTCTTAATCTAATTGAACTTTCTGTGTTGTTTTTTCAAGGCTGCTTTTTATGAGATAAATAATATGACATTTTTGAAGCTATGCGATTATTCTGGCTAGATTTCGCTGCTGAGGCTACATCTTTTATACTTCATTTCTAGTAGATAGAATAATATATGATGACTGAGGTATATAAGCTTGCAATTTTATCGAAAATATTGCAATTATTTAGTTGCTTTAATTTCTAACGTCATTCTTGCAACTATCTACATTCATATGAGTGCAAGCTTTGTCTTAATCCAATCCCCCTCTTCTATCTCTTAATTACTTTTGCCCCTCTCTACCAGTGGCATTCCATGATGAACTGTAGTTTTATGTTGCTTAGGAAAACATGGTCTGATATTCGGTTTGCCTTGTAACATTTACATCATTTGCTATAGTTGGAGTTATACTTTTTTGTTCTCTCTCCTATCCCTCATGCTTTTCTTGTCTGCATTTATGTAAAATATCAAATATCTCATCTCTTTGCTAGTTTGTATGCCCACCATATTGTGTTATCAAAATTCATGAGTTTTTCTTTAATGTTTGCTTAACTTTCTTTATATTATGGTCAACCAAACAGCTTTTCAAGTAAAGTCTTCTCTTATGTTCCTTTCATGGTAACTCGTAGCAAACCTCATGTCTGCCTGTGTGCATTGTTTGTGTATTTTTTTTAATTTTTTTTTTGTTTTTTTTTAATATTTATTTATTTGTTTTTTTTTTTTGGTGTATGTTGTGTATGTATATGCACTTCGGATGATTTGGCTGGGTGAGGTTGGGTTATTTGGGAGATTTTTCTTTTTATTTAAGGTGGTACTTGGTTTCTGCTTTTTAATTTGCAAATTATTGGTTTCATTTGTTGTTTTTGAATAAATTTTGGAGGTGATATTAAACTAAATTAATATCAAATATTTTTTAAAATAATTCTGAATACATATGAAGTTACCAATACAAAAAAGAAGAAGTTTTATTATGATTTATGTACAAAATAAATATTTATTTTTTTGTTAAAATGTATCCGTTTTTATAATTAAAAATAAATTTGGTTTTAAGTTGTTATATATATATATATATATATAGCGTGGAAAATGAAGTGTGGAAAAGCTATTGGACCTAATGATATTCCAATAGAGATGTGGAAATGTTTAGGAGATGAAGGAATTTCTTGGCTTATTAAACTTTTTAATACTATTTTGAAGACTAGAAAGATGCCAGATCAGTGGAGAATGAGTGTGTTAATTCTTATTTTTAAGAATAAAGGTGATGCACAAGATTGTGCGAATTATAGAGGAATTAAGTTAATGTGTCATACTTTAAAACTATGGGAGCGAGTTATGGAGCATAGGTTGAGGCGTGATATTACTGTTTCTCAAAATCAATTTGGATTCATGCCGGGTAGGTCTACTATGGAAGCCATACATTTATTGAGAGGTTTGATGGAGAAATATAGAGAGAATAAGGAGGATCTATATATGATATTTATTGATTTAGAGAAAGCATATGGTAAAGTTCCAAGAGAAGTGCTATGGAGAGTTCTTGAAAAGAAAGGAGTTAATAATGCTTATATTCAAATAATTAAAGATATGTATGCAGGAGCTATTACTTGTGTTCAAACACAAGGTGGTTTGACCAAGTCTTTTCCTATTTTGGTTGGATTACATCAAGGATCAGCCTTAAGTCCATATCTTGTTTGCTTTAGTCATGGATGTTCTCACTAAACATTTGCAAGAGGATGTACCTTGGTGCATGCTTTTTGCTGATGATATTCTTCTTGTTGATAAGACTAGAGAGGGAGTTGAAAGTAAATTTGAATTATGGAGGTCAACTTTAGAG
This sequence comes from Dendrobium nobile, assembly GCA_022539455.1. Lineage (NCBI taxonomy): Eukaryota > Viridiplantae > Streptophyta > Magnoliopsida > Asparagales > Orchidaceae > Dendrobium > Dendrobium nobile. The sequence goes on along the minus strand of CM039723.1, from coordinate 8,490,208 downwards.
TCTAAAGGTTTTCGCTTGAGTAGATCTAAAACTTAATATATGGAGTGTAATTTTAGTGAAAATAGACCTAGTGAGGGGATTGTGACTTTGGGCGATCAAACCATTAATAAGAGTACACATTTTAGATATCTTGATCTATTGTTCAGAGTGATGGTGAAATTGATGGGGATATTATCAGCAGAATTCAAGTTGGATGGTTGAAGTGGAGGAATGCATGGGGCTTATTGTGCAATAAAAAAGCCCCCCTCAAACTTAAGGGAAAATATTAGAAATGATATTTCTTTATTAGATTTAGATGAGAATTTGACTTTTAACCGGACACAATGGCGAAAAAGAATTCATGTAGCTGACCCCACGTAGTGGGACAAAGGTTTGATGTTGATATATATATATATATATATATATATATATATATATATATATATATACGGGTTTCGAAAATTTTGTGCCCCGGGCTCTTATGTCGCCTCTTTTATTTGACGGATGAGGAGAGGTTTACTAGATTTAAGTTCCGGATGAATTTTTGGAAGGCAGATTGGGTTTTAAATAAGACATTACCCTGAGATTTCGCCCTCATTTTGCGAGGACTTTATGATCTGACTTTTGGTTTCCTATAGGCGCAAGGCCATATAGTTAATTATCCCTCCCGATAAAGAGAGAGAACTTTCAATTAAGGCTAGTATAAATACTGAGTACCCAACATATAGTAGCAGCAAATTTAGTGATTTTAAAATTGGATTTTTAGGAATTTTTAAGATTTGAAATTTATCAACTTGTACTTGAAATAGGTGATGGGGGGAACAAAGACAAGTTGAATCAAGATATCATGGTTTTGTCGTCCCGGACTGTCATGGTCCCTGGTCTACTTAGTCAGAGGAGGTAGTCGACCCAAACTGATAGAAGGAACATTGTCGGCAGCCATGAGTTGCTTTGTCTAAGAATACCGTATAGATTTGGGGTGGTGTTTGTTTAAAGAGATACATTTGAATTCACATTAGCTGACAAAAAGTGTTTTTTGCTTATCAAATATATCCTATGATTCATTACTTAAGGGTTTGAAACCATTAGGGAACATACGGGCTTTGACCCTGATCGTAATATAGTTGTGTCATTTTACGATAAAATCACCTAATTAGATGGCACGTGCCACGTCTCTACTGGCAATATAGTATCTGAGGATGAATCTTAGTGATACACCCAAAACGACATTCTCTCTTTATGAGCTGAGGTTAATTTCAAAGTTATCACTCCTAACAAACGGGTGCGGGAGGTGGATGGGTTTTAACTTTAAGTTTTTAGGTGATAGATTCATTTTAAATTTTCAGATTTTTATTGGTTTTGAGATTTAACCTTTTCGGTTGAGATTGTCTTTTAACACATCCATCATCGGGGTGGTGGCGAATCACTTATAAAAGATTCATTATTTTGATGTTTGTTTGTTAATCCAAATTGTGTCGACTCTAGTCCTTTCAAGGAGGAGGATCAAACTTGAATACATGCCCGCGCAGCATTCTCGAACCTTAGGATTTAGGAATTCAAAATAATGATTGGACTACATGCAGGTTGTGTTTTCAACATATAAATTGGAACTATTATAGAGATATCACTTTTTATCCACTTGTACAAGTGGGTTGCGGATCCAATGGCTTGAAAACGTATTAGGCATTTAATTCATTCGAGTTTATCATTTAGCATATTTTACATATTTTATTCAACTGACAATGATAGATCATGCCCTTTGTTCGTAAATGAGCTTTTGTTTACTGTGAATCTTCTATTGTCACCTACAAGCTAGTTGTGTGCACCATCAATACTCTGCTCTTGCTCACAGGTGAATTGTAGCATGTATTAAAAGTTCCTTGCTATTATCCACGGACAGCCTGGCTTGTTTCTCACATGTGAATTGTAGCGTTTTATAGGTTTTATATCCTTTACTTACAGATGGACTGGTTATGCATTAAGGATCTCTTACTCCTACCCATAGACAATACATGTGTTATTTGCATGTCCACTGTTATCATTCACGAGCAAGCCATCATGTTTGTTATAGGTTTCTTGCTATTGCCTGCAATGTTCAAACCCATTAAATTTTATAGCGCTAAAAGTCTGCTGTTTATCTTCAACTACTTCAACATGTCGATCCAAGTAAAGCGATGCATTTGTGAACTTTTGCTTTTCCAAAAGGTTGTAATACGAGAAGAACTAGTCAAGTTCTAACAATCAACTTCGATAATTGTCATCCTTAAAGAACGATATATCAATTTTCAATGTTTCTAATGAAGATCTTGAACGATGGTCGAAAGATATTCATGAGAAGACCCCTTCATCATTATCATTGGGCTTTAAATGTTTTGATCGATCCATCTTTTCTTTAATTGAGAATAAACAATGTGAAACATTATTGAGGATTTTTGTCATCATCGACATAAGCTCTTCTATCTTGTCGAGATGTCTAACATAATCCTTGAATATTGGTAACTCTCTAGTTTCCATCAAGAAGATGCAAGCAATTTTAAGGGATGAAAAAGAAGCTGACAAGAGTAGAGCTAGGCAGAGTTTGCATCAAGATGTATTGTTGCTTAGTATTGAATACTTGCAGAGATAGTTATAGCTTTCAATAAAGGCATGAGTATATGTATTTCACATGTTTATCCAATTTATATTTAGTGACTGATATTATTATTTTTATCATTTGTTAAATCTAATTTTAATTAAGTATGTGGGTCATTTGTTTGTTTAACATTTCGGCAGCCTCTCGGTTTCCCTTCCCTGTGAAGGGAGGTTACTCCGCCTGGCCGGATTAGGATTCGACAGCCATGGGTTTCGGGATGTTGATGGGTCTCGGAATCTATCTTCAGGGCTTCCAATTGTGTTGAAATAACTAGTTATATTTTTCTGAAAAATTTGGCAGCTTTTTGGCACCCTGTCCCCACGAAGGGAGGTTGGGAGGGCACTTGCCCTTTCAAATCTGCTCGGCCGGATAAATATTGAACGGTCGAGGGCTTCGGGGTAATAATCGACCCTGGAATCGGTCTTCTAGTCTCCAATTTGTGATTGTGACACCTGTTGCTTTCTTTTGGAGTGGATCAGATCAGATTGGAGCGGATCATATTAGATCTTGGGGTACTGATTGGGTCAAATCAGGTTGATCAGATTGGATCAGGTATGGGTAGCCTAAGATCGGCGAGGATTAGGCCGGATCGCGGGCTGATTGGGTCGGATTGGTTGAAGCGGGATGTGAGTTGGATCGAGAGGCTAAGAGGGTAGAGGTAAGTGTGGATCGTGCTAATCAGGTGTTCAGGTAAGACAAAGATGGCTGAGGAGGAGTTTAGTCAGGCAGTGCCATGGATTCGAAGTTGAAGGCGGGGCATAGGAGTCTACGGATCTTGTAAGATTGAGCGGGAGTTTGGGTCAGATCGTTCGGGTGGTGAGGTCGGGCTGTAGTCGGGGTGCTTGCGCGTGCGGATGGATGTTTCGAGGTCGGGCGGCTTCGACTCTTGCGTTGTAGGGGAGTCAGGATCGGAAGGCTATGCAGGAGATTGTGGCCGTGAAGGTGGCATTGGGCATGGGCAGCGACACTGGGCGCGGGGTCTGCTCGTAAATGGGTCTGGAGCGGACGGCTAGGTCGGCATGGCCGTTCCGTGTTTGCGAGCACACATGCTAGCAAGTTAGGTGATTTAACTAGTGCCTCATTTATGTTTACACCAAGTATTTTATGTTTAAGGATGGATTTTAAGGTGAACATTCAAAATTCATCTTAGATAGAATTAGGAGTGTTATGGGCCTTTCAACTGTGATAAAATTTAGCCATGATTAATGATAGTTATTATTAGCCAACAATGTTGTATGTATAGCCTCACAATGAAGAGCTTGCGTAAGGAAAAGAAACATAACATTGGGTATTATGTATTATTGCTTGTTCTATATAAATATTGGGAGGATGTTAGCATATACTTTGTCCTAGAATTGCCACAAATGCTGAGGAAACATTATTTCATTTTTGTATTGTTTCATTGTTTTTAAAAATGCATTTTGTTTCACATTTTAAAACTACTAATATGTCTCACATAATAAAGTATACTTCAATGAAGTGATAAAATTACATGGATTACCTATACTATTACATATGATAGAGAAGTGTTTCCATTGAAAAAAAATTGGGAAGAAAATGGGAACCTAATTAAAGTTTTCAACTATTTATCCCCCACATATTAATTGTTAAACAAAAGTAGTTAATTGGAGTATGAGCGATGTGTTGCACTTTCTCATTAAAGAAAATACACGTCTAAAGATTTGGTACTAATTATGATTGAGTTTGTGTATAACTCATTTATTATTAGATGTACCAGCATGAGTTGATTTGAAATTGTTATAGATGGAAAGCTAATTGATTTTGTTGAACTTCTTTTAGACTCTTAATTTTGTAAATTTGCACAATCATTTGCTTAATATATATGCATGATCTGCATTAAGATATTCATAGAAAATTAATTGTTAATTATGACAATGAAATAGTGTTATTGTTGTGAATAGAAGGTATGCATAATTCAAATCATGTGATATATATAGAAATTAATTACAGTTGTGTTGATCACTCTGAATTGAGAAATGTTTGGTTAGCTATTACCTGGCTTTCTACTTGCTCAACTTTGCTGACGTTAGGCTTTATTCCTAGATCTTTAATAGACTGGAAATACCAGAGCTATATATGGCATGCCAATTTTGTTATTGACATTGCATTAGCAGCCTCATGGTTTGACAAAAGAAATTCATGTAGTTTCCTATGATTAGAAAGTTTACCAATCTTTTGAGAGAACGATGAATCAAATACAAAGAGAAATAGTAAAAAGAATCCAAAAATATCCTTACAACCAAAATTTGTTCTAGGGGCGCTGCCCCCTGAAACCCCTGACATATATGCTAAGCGTACAACGATGAACAGATAGGAGTCGCCCCCGAAACAAATTTTAGTTGTGAGGATATTTATGAAATAAAAACTCTATACTTTTACTTATAAGTTTGCCCCCCTTAAAAGTTAAGGCTGGATCCGCCCCGGATTAGTTTGGTTGTCTTTTATTTGTCTAAATATTTCAACGTCTACTCTATCCATGCCACAGGCGTTTTTGATCACGGTGCGGAACAAAAAAAGAGTTGGCTACACATATGAGTTGACATTGAGATTCGAAGGTCTAGTAAGCAAATGACATTCAATAGCCACATTCTTTTCTGTTTTGTATGTCTATACTCTGCTGCTTTCGTTGCTGCTACTGAAGTGGCCACTTATTATAAAAAAAACAGGTGAGTGGTCAATCAAAGACCAAAAAGAAAAGATCAAAGGCCATGTAGATATTCCTGAATTTTCATTTGGTGAACTAGATGACTTGAAGGTTTGGCATATTAATTCTACATTTCCATTCATCTTAAATCGTATCAACTTGATAAAATGCTGGTAATTATCCTTTTGCCCCTCTTGCAGATTGAGTCGCGGATTAGCAATGACATTTCTGCAGAGGTTAAGGCACAGATTAGCGAGGACCTGCAGTCTTTCCTGGAACCAATTCGCAAAAAACTAGCCCAGTTCGAGCAAGAACTGAAAGATAGGTAGCATATTAACCATGATTAGTGCCCAATTTTTTTTTTTTTATATTACGTCATTTATATAAGCTTTGAATTGTATAAGAACCAGAATTTTAAGCTAGCTTCGTTAATTTTGTGGGGATGAACACTGAACGATTTAGACGTTATGTACACTTGGCTTTTAATTTGAGGACTATTTTAACATGCTGCAATCACTGCTGACCTGCTCGTCTATTGATTCAACCTAGTAATATACATTATGTACACTTGGCTTTCAGTTGTCATCATAAGTATGATTTCTGTTTTGCTCGGAGAAATTATTACCTGCGGAGATTAGACACAAAGAATCGTTTCGTGAATAGTAAAAGCGCAGTAAATTGCGTTTTTATTGTTCACCATTGCGTTCACATAGACAAAATCGAACCGTTCTTTGTGTCTGATTTCTGCACGTAATGATCTCTCATTCGCTTGGGATTGTGTTTTGTTAGTATTTATACTAAAAAAATTATTTGAAAAAGCTGTTACAAAGGAAATTGTCTTCCACTAGCTGATATGTATGAAAATGTATGCAGATTGATTTATAAAGAGATTTCAATGGAAAAAAATCGCTTGTTGTCAGTCATATATTAATATGCTTTAAAGGTTGCCTAACTGTTTTAATGAGAATAATAAACATCTCCTAATCTAGTGTGAGGGACTCAAAGTATAATGATATGATTTGTGGTTTATTGAGTTGGTTAAGTGAGCTTGATGAGTGATTTTATTGTTAATAATTAAGGATTGTAAAGGTTGGAACAATACTGTTTGCCTCCCAACATTAAGGGGCTGTTATAATCTTTGATTAGAAGTAAAAGGTTGTTAAGTATTCTAAGTACTTAGCTATGTGTTGGCAAATAAATATTTTGTATTATCTGTGTATTGATTAGTAAACTGTGTGCTATAATATACAGTATGTATTGGTTGATATACAACAAGTAAACAATGTATAATATACACGTGTAGTCATTTGATTGGAGCTCACTTCGCATGTAATAGTCTCTATCAAAAGGCCACCGTTTTATGTGACCAAATCATCAAAAGTGACTCTTTCTGAACTTATCTTCCATCGGAGCTTCTTCGAGTTTTCCACATCAATAAAATTTCAAAATAATTAAAATTCAGCTTTTAATTCATTTTAAGATTATTTAAAAAGTGTTATTTTATTAATTTTTAAATATATTGTAAAGTTTCTATTATAGTTGTGATATATATATATATATATATATATATATATATATAATATATATATATATATATATATATATATATATATATATATATATATATATATATATATATTAGTTTAAATACATGTGCACATCATGCATGCTGACAAAACTCAAGAATAAATAATAATATAATCATAAAATTTAAAAATATTAATTTGAAAATTAATCATTATTAATCACGATATTAACATTTCTCTGAGATTTTTTTTTCGGCAAAACCATAAAAAATCTCTTATTAACCCTCGTTATTATGTTGTAATATTGTGTATTGTTGTATATTATTTTGTATTTTGTTATTTATTGTTGTGTATTGTTGTGCAATTTATTGTGTATTGATGTGTATTGCTTTGTAATTTACGATGTATTATTTTATTTTTTCATTTAAAAGTTTTTTGAGCTTTTATTATAAAAGTTATGTTGAAAATATGATTTTTTTTTTTATAATACGCACTATGCAGTGTTGTATATTGTAGCATAGGTCAGGTCAAATTTGCTCATGATAAGTTTTATGAGATTGAATTTATTTTAAGATGAGAATAATATAAGGGTTAATTAATTGGCTAGTCATATATTATAAGTTTTTAAAGTAAATTTTTGCTCTCAACAGTCAAATTTGATTTCTAAATAAAAAATATATTACTATTAAGGATGCAAATATTATACCACAAGAATATAATAAAGATGATTATTTGAAAGTTTGTATTTTCACTTAATGCTTCCAATGTAACTACCTTAAATAATTTCATTCTAAAATCTCATACCCTTACACAAAAAACTTATAAAACTTACGTCAAATGAACAAATTCGTGTGGCTAAAAATTACATTTTTAGTATAATTTCTCTAATACATAGCTGTGTAAAAGCAAAAAAAGCTTTCAAATGATCAAATAAAATATTTTATATTCATTTAAGCTTGAATATACAACAATAATGTACATCAGTACACGACAATACATATTAAAATACATGGTAATACACAATAAAATATATAGCAATACACAATAGCTATACATAGTAAAATACACAATAATACACACCAATAAACACCAATACACACATATACACAGTAGTTCACAATAATACAAATCAATACACACCAATACACATAAAAGTTTGACGAAAGTCTGGTGCGGGGAAGAAGTCTGGCGACGAGGGAAGTTCGACGTCGGGTAAAAGTTTGGCAACTAACAGAAGTTCGACGTCGGGCGAAAGTTCGGCTTTAGGTAGAAGTGCAGCGACGGGCGGAAGTCCAGCTCCTGGTAGGAGTCCGACGAAAGTCTGCCGACGGGCAAAAGTTCTGGCATCGGATAGAAGTCTGGTGATGAGCGGAAGCTGACATAAGGTAGAAGTTCGACGAAATTCTGATGACGGTCAGAAGTCCAGTGACGCGCAGAAGTCTGGGGAAGGGCAGAAGTTTGAGCGTAAGGCAGAAGATCAAGTGTTAGGTAGAAATCTTGCGACATGCGGAAGTTTGACGTCGATCGGTGGCCTGGTGGTGGTCGAGGAGTCTGGTAGTAATATAACTCTTCCTCTCCTTGCTTGGACCTCCTTATTCCTCCTTGGTTGCCCCCCCCCCCCCCCCCCTGTTCATGAGAAATGAGGGGGTCTATTTATAGTTTTCTGAGAGTGGCATGACAAAAAAATAGGAGGAAGATCAAGAGTAAATTGGGAGTGGTTTGAATGGACAACCGATGTTGAATCCCTTGATTGTGGACTGTTTATTGGATATTTTAATGTCTTAATGATATCAGAATTTACTGATATTGGGTCCGATGGATTCATCTCGTTGAGCCGCTCAATTCAACAATTCGACTATAAGCATGTCACATTTTTAAACTGTTTGGTAATACAAATTATGGATTGAAGGTTTAAAATACGCTTTGGGTCTTTGATTTGGACTCATTTGGGCTCGGATTGAATTGAATTTTGTGCTGTTTGGTTCGCTTTTTTTGGACGTTCAATTTGACTATAAGTTTGTTGAAATCAGAGTTTGGATGGTCTTCGATTTAATTTTTGAAGTTTCCAACTTGATTTTCCCTCAAGATTCATGCCTGTTCAACATATTTTTTTTTATGATATATGAATTGATCCCTATTTTCGGACCTCAAAGCTTCAGAAGTCCAAAAATACTTATCACAATATTTTAAATTGTTCAAATCGCAAAAAATGTCAAAAAAAGTTGTGTTCCAAAAAATTTAAAATTGCTCCAATTTGATTATAGATGTTCCGTTGAGCTCCGAATGTGTCAAAGTTGAATTCAGAATGTTGAAAAAAGATTTGGAGGATCCAAAATAAGTTTGTGTTTTGAACTGTTTGGGCCGAAAAATTGAATTCTGACACATTCGGCCGGCCGGCTCGCCTGCGGAGGGCTCGCATGAAGCGCCTTTTAGAGCGGAAAAATTATTAGGTGCGGAGTGTGCACCGTCCGCACAAGCACTGAGTACCTAGCGGTACCGAGTGCCGGTACCTAGCTGGGTATAGTGCTTGCGCGGACGGTTCTCCCCGTCCGCACTCCGCACCTAATAATCTCTCAGGTGGTTAATGCTGCAGCTGTTGTTGGCCGGTTGCTGTTATAATAAGAATAGAAAAAAAAATTCTCTTTGTTTTTTTTTTCTTGTTTTTTTTTTCTCGGTGGGGGCCGTCTTCTTTCTTTTTTAGAGAGAGATGGAATTTTTTTTTCTCGTTTTTTTTTTTGCAGGGCCTGATTTTCTTAAGAAAGGTTTTTTTTTTATTCCAAAAATTTTATTATGGGGTCAAAAATTCATCTAATATATTATGCATTGAATGACGTGACGTATCTGATTAACCTCTGGTTATGTCCAGACTACGAAAATAATAATCTCTCTCGTTTAAGACGACTTTCTTATTGCTTTACATCCCAAACAAAGCTTTAAATAACATTTTGGCCTTAAGGTGGCAAATTACATAAATAGTAAGTTGGCTGCATGCTTATTTGTAAATTTTAATGAAAAAAAGTAAGATGTTGTATGGTTCTAATTAACTCGACAACGTGTAGCATTTGACATAATAGTCTATTCGCATAAATAATATAATTGCAAATTTGCATTTACTATTTTCTAATCATAGTATATAATACTATTTTTATATAAAAATAACATGTCTTTTTTTTCTTAAAATAAATAATAGTTTTTTAGTTTATTTATTTCTTAGTTTCAATTTTAAGCTTTTATTACAATTCTTCCACTCATGTGTTAAATAACACGCTCCTTAACTTATAAGTTTGAATGATCGAAATTACTAATCATTTGTTTAATTACTAATTACTAATTATATAGGATTCATAAGCCTCTAATTATAGGATCCGAATATTTTTTCTATGGGGCTGTTTGATTTGCTGAAAAAGAAATACAATGTAAAGTAAATACAATGTAAAATAAATATTTGAGGCTATTTGGTTGTTTTTAAAAATGAATGCAGATGAACTATTTTTTCTATTTAGTTGGATACATGAAGAGTAAAATAAAATCAATATTGTTAGAACCTGCTAAGCTATAATTTTTTTTTTAATCTGCTAAGTTTTATAAATTGTGAGTAGGATTTATGCTTATTTTGAGTAGGAAATATGTCAAATCATAAGATTTATGCAGCTAAACCTAACGGTGGAATAAATCATCTGTCTCCCTTACGATAACATCAGGCATGACATTCTTCTTTTGATTGGGCTTTCCCTTCTTAACAGTATAGCCATCATCATATCAGTCCCTTATCCTTGTGAGTTGGTGGGGTTTGGCCGAAGAAGTGCATGAATGGGAGAAAGATAGTTAACTACCTACAGAGCCTGCGAGCTCCCATAGTTGCTTTCATGACTTTCGATCTGACAGGAACGGAACGTCATCGAAGAGGCGAAGACGAACAACAAGGAGTCAATGAAGAACCGACTCAAGCAAACCCTACAACTAGTGTCTTACTTACATGGAACACATATTTCTCTTGCTAGCATCTCATGAATTTCTTTTTCACTCAAATTTAGATAATTTTTAAAGCTAATTTTTAGAGAGGAGCATTTCAATAATGACAATTAGCAAAATAAACAGATTTAGTTAAAATTTTAAAGAGCAAATACGCATAATAATTTTGAAATGCGTGAAAAAGTTCAGCGTATAACATTTTCTCTTCATAATATGCACATTTAACAATAACCATAAATTAGCGAAAGCTGCTTCGGGTTAGTAGCGCTTCAGCTGTAGGGTATGGTTGGCGGCGGCGGCGACGCGTATGACACGCCGACAACCGGCGACAAAGTCAAGTTTTGACCAGCGCATTCCGGCGGAGACGGCATGGGCATTTCCTGAGGTGGTTGTGGTTCTCGCAGATGCTCCGATGGAGGCGGAGCGGGCTTGGAATGCTGCGCCGGCGGTGGATGGTGGTAGCCGGGTAGACTCCCCGGAGGTGGTAAATGATATGCTGGATGCTCTGTTGGTGGTGGAGAAACATCCGTCGCCGGCGATGGTGCAAAATGTGACGGTGTTGAATGGCCGCAGCTAGATGGCGGCGGCGATGGCGGGATGGATGCCATGGGAGGCGGCGGAGCACAAGATTTAGTAGGAGGCGATAACTCTGAGACAGGAGGTGGCGGAGGCGTTACAGTGAAAAAGCCCTTATGCGAGTTAGAAACCGGAGTCGGCGGGGACGGCGGTATCCTCCTCGCTTTGCGAAGTCTCCCTCCACCGCACTTAGCTTTACTGCAATTAAACTCCCTTGTATCCGCCGCAGTACACTGGGTTGGCGGCCGCTGATTCGTAATTCCGGCTATGCAGTTCCCTCTCCCATCTCGCACCAACAGTCTCCCTCTCGCGCCACATTCAGACGCCTCGCCGGTGAGAAAATTATGCGAAAATGTAAAATTTTGGAGCTTGGGCAGCCCGCAAACGAAACCAGGAACAAAGCCGGTAAGTCGATTTCGCCCAATACCAAGCAGCTCAGTACTCGCCAATCCGGCGAATGATGCCGGAATCGGCCCCTGCAGCCGATTGAAGCTCACATCGAAAACTTTAACTTTGCGAAGCTTGCCGACTTCGGGGGGTATGCAACCGGTGAGATTATCGTTTAGGAGGATTATCTCACTAAGGGTTTTCTCCATCTTTCCGATGCTGGAGGGAATGCAACCCTCAAGATCATTGTTTGCGAGGACGACGACGGAGGCAGGGGAGTCACCGAGGGTTTGCGGGATGCCAGCGTGGAGGCGATTCGAGTTGAGGAAGATGGCGTCGAGGGGAAGGCGGAAGAGGGCCGATGGGATTGGACCCTCGAACTCGTTGAAGCGGAGATCGAGATAGCGGAGGGAAGGGAGGGAGAGGACGACAGAGGGGAAGTTTCCGGCAAAGCGGTTGTTGCTAAGATCTAGCTCGTGGAGAAGGCGGAGGCGGCGGAGGGTGTCGGGAAGAACACCGCAGAAGCGATTGGAGTTGAGATGAAGGATAGTGATGTCGGAGAGTAAGTCGAGCTCTGGTGGGAGGTAGCCGGCGATGTCAGCTGCGTTGAGGTCAACGGAGGCGACGACGGTGATGGATGGGTGGGATGGCAGTGGGGCGCAGTAAATGCCGGTGTAGGAGCAGACGTTGGGGCCCACCCATGATGAAGTGAAGATGGCTGCTGTCTTCCAGGTCTGGAGGGCGAAATAGGCGCGGCGGAGGTGACGATTTGGGAAGTGAAGCTGGTAGGAGTCGGCAGCGGCGGGGAGAGTCGAAGCTGCCATGGTGGCTTCGAGCGTAGTGGTAGTAGAGGAGAATGCAGCGAAGAGGAAGAGGAAAAGGAAGGTATAGGGCGCGCCATTACTTTCGTCGACCGCGAGGACGAAGTTGGGATTCATATGGGAGCTGGCGGCAAGATCCTTTGGCGATCCGCGTGGAATGGCGATATTTTTGAAAAATAATTATTATTAAAGTATTTTTAAGGAGTATTTAGTATTTACATACATATCATTTTATTTTATACTAATTACATGTCTAATATTTAAAACTTTAATATTATATTCTTAACACTCATATAAAATTTTAATATTAAATATATCACCACTCATACCATCATATAAACTTTATATTTATTTTATGAGTAATAGGCATGTAATATTAAAATTTTTAAGGGTTAGATATGTAAATAACATGAAATAAAATGGTATGTATGTAAATCCTCCATTTTTTAACATGTCTTGATTAAAATATAATATTCTACATTGAAAAAATATTAATATACATATTACTGAATTCTTATATGTTATATTGCTATATTTATATATTTATGTTTTTATATAACATTCTAATATTTGAATAATATCAAAAAAAATAACTACAATAATTTTAAATAAACCTGGAGATAAAATTTTAGGTTGACAATAGTAGGCCATAATTTGTTAAAAAATGTTTCTTCCTTGAGCAATACAATGGTGCAAATGCCTTGTGAATCAAGAGAGGTTATTACGTGCGATCACCAAATCGTTCAAAGATCAATCAGGATGCTCCATATCGCCCGATGTATATTAGTACACAATAACCATACATAATGTATTGATAATGTGACACATCCTGATTAGTCCCGGACATTATCCAATGATCAGACGTAATAATTTCACGTGAATCAAAGATCTAAAGAAGCTAAAGCTACAATAACTTCGAGAACATGTGATAAGGATCAAATTTAAGGCAGCCAAAAAATGACTATAGGCTAGACCGCCACTTCTGTGTTAAAATACTCATATCTTACAGAGCAATTAAATACCTTATATGGCTTAGTAGAATTAGAAGCTTATAGAGGCTCTATAACTTTGGGACGTCCACCCAATCAAATCCAATTTTCAGTCAATCTTCTCTATTTTGCTTAATTTAAGTCGAGGGAGAAGAAGGAAATATAGCAAAATCATAATAATTCATAAGTTGGCTAAAGGTTTACTTCATCTTTGCCTTTTAAATTGGTGCCCCATTTTTATTTGGATGGTACATCTTAGCTATTTTTTAGAAATTTTTATTATGGAAACTACTTTAAAATATATCACTATGTGGTAGATATAATAAAAATAATAATCAATTTTTTTTAAAAAAGGCACCAATATTTTTTCATGGAAAACACTGAAAAGAGGAAAAACTATGCTGTCTGACCAAGTTAAAAAAATGATTTTACTAGTGTTTGCAATCGATTACAAATCATGCCCTTTCTCGTAGGGATGACCTTCGATTAGTGTAGCAAATATACATCATATAGAGCGCATTACATTGTGAGAGTTAGGAAAAAATCCGGTGATATGAGAATTGTTTTCAATAGAATATTGGCCCTTTCGTTTGGTCGGTAGGATCATAGTCGGTAGGCGACGGTGGTCGGTGGAACCATAGTCGACAACCGACAGAGATTAGGGATAGTAGTTGGCGGGCGACTGTGGTCGAAGAGACCTTAATCGATGGGTGACAGTGGTTGGAGAGACTGTAGTTCGTAGGCGATGGTGGTCGGAGGACCCATACTTTATGGGCGACTGTGGTCAGAGTGACCTATGGTCAGTGGGGGCAACGGTGGTTGGAGGGACCATAGTTGCTGAGCGACAAAGGTTGGAGGGACCGTAGTCAAGCAACAGTGGTCGGAAGGACTGTAGTCAAGCGAAGACTGTCGAAAGGACAGAAGTCTAATGGCGACGGTGGTCGGAGGGGTCGTAGTCGGCAGGTGATAGTGGTCGGAAGGATCGTAGTCGAGCGATAGTGGTTGAAAGGATTGTAATTGGGCAACGGTGGTCGTAGGAAAGCTCGTTATTGGATTCCATACGAAGGTTAAACAGTCATTGTCGTCCAGAGGTTCATCAACGATGGCCTGGTGGTGCAGATTTGTCGGTGGTGGTATCAGGTTGAAGCTCTAGGATTCTTCAAGAACCAGTGCTCTTCTCTCTTTCCTCCTCCTAAAGACTCCCAGCCCCCATTTCATATGGGAAGTGGGGGTTTATATATAGATTTTTTAGAGTGATATAGCTAGTAAATATGAAGAAGATCGATGGCATGTTGGAGTGTTCTATCGGACGGCTTATATTGATCGATCTCCTAGATCATTGAACGTTTATCAAGAATTAAATGCCTTAGAGATGTCAAAATTGATCGATTTTGGGCTTGTTGGATTCCTCTTGGCGAGCCGCTCGATTTGACTATGAGCATGCTATATTTAGATATCATTTGGTCATTCAATTTATGCTTTAAATCTTTCATATGTGTATCAGGCCGTCGAATTGGACCCATTTGGGCTCGGATTGGATCGAATTCAATGTCGATGGGTTCGTCTCCTTGAAATGTTCAATTCAACTATGAGCTAGCTGAAATCGGAGTTTGGATGATCCCATATTTAATCTTGAAAGTTTCCAATTCATATTTGCATCGAGATTCATGCCCAATCTAGATGATTTTTGATGACGTATCAACAATCATCTTAAAAAAAATACAGCTAGCACAAATGAATCTTAACACTTGAACTTCACTTCACTCGGTTATTCTTTCATTTCCTTTGATTCCAAACTCTTATCATTCAAAGCTACAGCATAACAAAAGGATACCAATTGAATTTTGTATTCATTTTCTTTTTTTTTTTTCTCTGAATACCTGAATCCATCCTTCGCTTCAATACAGCCATCATCTTATAGGCTCCACTTCATTATGATTCTTCTCGCTTTTTCTTTGCTTTGTCTGCCTTCATTCTGAATAATGTAAGATTTGAGCAGCATCTAAACTCTTTTTTACTCATCAATCTCAGAATTTTTCTTTTTATAAAGCGTAAATTTTTATTTTGTATAGAGTTCTCTTATTAATTTTTATTTTGATTGTAACTTTGGCCAATCTAGTCATTAATAAGAGTAAACGTTTTAGACATCTCGAATATATTGTTCAAAGTGATGACGAAATAAATAATAATATTATTAGCAGAGTTCATCTTGAATGGTTGAAGTAGAGGAATGTATCAGGCATGTTGTGTGATAGAAAAGTACCCCTGAAACTTAAAGAAAAATTCTATAAGATGATGGCAAGACCTGCAATGCTTTATAGCTCAGAATGTTGGTTTTTAAAAGCTAAGCTTGAAATTAGCTAGGTTCAATGTTCCTGAGATGAGAATGTGCAAGTGGATGAGTGGTTTTGACAGTTAGAGACAGAATGTGAAAAACTAAAAATAGCATATACGTGAAAAGGTTGGGTAGCTCCAATGGCAGATAAAATTAAAGAGAGTTGCCATAGATGGCTTGACCACAAAACATTGGCTTTCTAATGGCTTAGATAGAAGAGTAGAGGCAGACCTAAAAACAATTGAATAAAAAAATATTAAAAATGATCTTTTATATAAATTTGACTCTTAGCAAAATATAACGGAGTAAAAAGATTTGTATAGTTGACCACACATATTCTATTATAAAAATTTGATGTTGTTATAGTACTAGTATTGAGTTCGTTTATGGTTGTTGAAATTCTCGATCTAAAAATGGGGAAATTATTCTGTGCGGAGTTCAAGCGTAGCTCTGTATCCGGACTCCAATAAGATTGTGACACCTGTATTGTAACGTGGATATTCATTTCCATTATGTAATTTAATTTTTTCTTGCTAGCCCGATTGACGCGACCAAAAAAATTTTCTGTTTAAATTTTTTGGTTTAGTATTGGCGCTCTTTTTTTAATTGAAATGCCCGCAACAACGCTCAAATATTTATATTTTTTTGCGGAATAAAACTTTTGGTGCCTGTTGAGAAAAAAATAAATAAAAACAGTCGATGAATATGGAGATTAGTTTGGAGGACTTCACATTCTTTTTAGAGTCATTAGAGAAGAGGAGAAAGCTTAAGAGTTAGATTATTTTACCTACATAATCACTTCTTTTAAATGTTTATCAGAGAATATATATTTTTATGTTTTGATGAGCTTAGTTTTTCAATAGAAAAATCTGCCGTAAAGTTGAATACAACAGGATTGTGTTCATCTTCAAGGCATATGAAGTTCTCAAACAAGCTCAAATACTTGAACTAGAAATTTATAAACTGGACGAGAATTATTTATGTAAATCAACTATGTAAAATTTGAAATGCAGTAGCAGGTTTGTGCATGGTTCTGTTTTCTAAAGAAAAAGTCACTTTCTTTGAAAGTATGAGAAATAAAGCAATTTTGTGTGACATTTATTCTTGAAGTTTTCGCCATTGAGTTAAATTATAGAAAGCACTAAGAATTCAAATTAAAAAATTTTAAGAGAATTATTGTTATTTAATTTTATAATTAATTTACTTGTGACAAATGTTCGATTAAAATCAATCTATGGGTGATATAAAAATCTTACTAATGAACACAATATGAGCCTTGATACGTTACAAAAAATCGTCTTGATCATGCATGAATCTCTAGGCGTATTCAAGTTGGAAACTTTCAAAGTTAAATTCAAGACCATCGAAGTTCCAATTTGAGCATATTTATAGTCAAACTAAACGTCTCAGAAAGATGAACCCAACAATAACAAAATAGTAACAATCTAAGTCCAAATGGATCCAAATGGGGCCCCGAGTTTAAAGCAATATTTGGATTATAATGATATCTAAATATGACATGCTTATAGTCAAATCGAGCGGCTCAGCGAGACAAATCTAACGAGCCCAAGATTGTTGAATTTTCATATCATTAAGGCATTTAAACAATTAAAATGCTCTATTATCGAGAGAATCAATACATGTCATCTGATGGAGCACTACAAACCAACCCCAGATCTTCTTTATATTTACGACATGTGTTACTCATGAAAATATATAAATAGACCACATTCTCTACATGAGGGGGACCCTAGAGCTGGAGATTGGAGAGAGCACTAAGGCTTCGAGAGTTTCAGCTCCATCATCGGCGAACCTCCACCCGACCGCTACTAGACTTTCACCCAGCCGCCAACCGTCACCGGACTTCCGCCGGACCGTCGTCGAACCACCTCTCGGCCACCGACCATCGCAAGACTTTCACCTGACTACCGACCACTGCCGAATTTCCACCCGATAGTTATCGGATCACCACCTGGCCGCCGACCGCCTCCGGACGTCCACCCGACCATCGTTGGACCACTGTCCGGCCACCGACCTCGTCCAGATGTCCAACAGACCGTCGACCACCATTGGACTTCTACCAGACCATCGTCAGGCCCCTGTCTGGCCGCCGACCTCCTTCAGACTTCCACCCACTCGTTGACTCCCTTCGGACATCTGGCCGACCATCATCAGAACATCGCCTAGCTGACGACCATTGTCATACTTCCACTCGGCTGCCAACTACCTTTGGACCTCCTCCCATAGCTAACCATTGGTGGTCCTCCGTCGGGCTGCCAAGTACGATCCTTCCGACCACCATCGCCAGACAACTGTATTTCCAATCTTTCTAACCACTGTCGCCCACCAACTACGTTCCTTCCAACCACCATCATCGGACTATAGTATTTTTGACATTTGTCCCATGCCGACTACGGTCCTTCCGACCTTCATCTCCAGACTACGGCCTTTCTGAACTCCGTCGCCCCCCGACTGTGGTCCTTCCAACCACCATCACTTAAATACGAACTTTTTGACATTCGTTGCCCATTGACTAAGGTTTGACCTTCATCGCTCGCCGACTAACTCCTTTTGACCTATGTTGTCTTATAACGGTCTTTTTGACTTATCAAATATCGATTATGGTTCTTCCAACATCCATCACCTTACAATTGTCTTTCTGAGCTTCTAACTACGTAATGTGCGCTATATGATACAATGAGCCAAAGCCATTCCCCCGAGGAAGGGAACCATTTGTAATCGACTACAAATCCTAGTGGGGAATCATTTTAAGTGAGCCAGACCCCCATAGATTTTTCCCTTTTAATGGTTTTCCACATAAAAATATTGGTGTTACTTATGACTCTTGCACCCCTTTTTTTTATCTCTATGTGTGCTGGTTTTTTTACAAAGCTACGATGTTAGATTTTATATTTCTCTACCACCGTGAATGTTCTAGTCCCCAACAATTTGGCATCATCTATGTGAACATCATTCCTGACTATGGGGTAATTATTGCTCCAATCTTAAAAGATTATTTATGTCAACATCCTGATATCAGCTATTGCTGCATCAATTTCTTGGGAATCAGATGTAGACTGGGGGGAAACCTTGATTGCAACCATGGTCAAGAAATTTTCTATAATGCTTCCAACATCTAAGATGATATATTGGGAAACTATTTTTCATAAAACTTTAAGAAAATGCAAGGATGCTTTCAATAAATTGCAAGTTTTATGCAGTCCTTAGTTGGACATCTACTCATTAGACATTGTCTTAATCTCGACCTTTAAAAGGCAGTAATGGTCTAAAGATTACTATTCATCACATTTGATTAGGGATAAATGTGGCATTTTCCATCTTCCAATCAAGGTATAGTTAATCCTAGGGGGATTCGATTTGACCTCTTCCATATAGGTTAATTTCATCAAGAAACGCTCTATCAAGTAATCTCAAATAGATCAGACATCTTAGGAGGATGTTAATCAAATATTAAAATCTTTGATTTGAGGAGTACACAATCTTTATTGTGTCTCAATGATTGGATGAACAATCTCAGGAGTATTCGATCTGACCTCTTTCACACATGTTAACATCATCGAGAAAACGCTATAACAAATAACCTCAGATAAGTCATACATTTTTAATGAATTCTCTCGATCTCTTCTATAAATGTTAAAATCATCGAGCAATTCTCTGAAAAATAATCTTGGATAAGTCAAACATACTAGGAGGATTTCAATAAAATCTTAAAATCCTTTATTCTAGAAATACATAATCTTTATAGTGTCTCAATCACTGGATGATCATTTCTAAGGGGATTCAATTTGACCTCTTTCAATAGGTTAGCATCATCAAGCAATGCTCTGACAAATTACCTCAGATAGGTCATACATAATTGGTAGATTCTCTCGACCTCTTCCACACATGTTAACATCTTCGAGCAACTCTTTAACAAGCAATCTCAGATATTGCATCTATCATTAGTTGATTATCTCGACCTCTTTCATATGAGTTAACATCATAGAGCAATGCTTTGACAAACAACCTCATCTAGGTTATACACTATTAGTAGGTTCTCTCGACCTCTTCCATAAGAGTTAACACCATTGAGTAATGCTCTGAAAAAACCATGGATAGATCATACATCCTTGATGGATTCTCTTGACTTCTTCCATGTAGGTTAACATCATCGAGCAACGCTCTGACAAACAACCTTAGATAGGTCATGTATCATCGGTGGATTCTCTCGGCCTCTTCCACACATGTTAACATCATCGAGCAATGTTCTGGCAAACAACCTCAGAAATGTCATACATCATTGGTGGATTCTTTAGGCCTCTTTTATAAAAGTTAATGTCATCAATCAATATCAATCTCTTACTCTCATCGACCTCCGTAGTCCGAGTAGCTCACACCGACTCAACCACTTTACGGGTAGAAGGAATAACTTTTAGCATATATGTCGGCCTACCACCTGGAGGCATACATAAATGAATGGATAATGCTTGAAGATTAATGCGACGAGGATAAGAAAGAGAGAAGAATATATAAAGAATATAACTGGTGGATCCTTTAGGTTCTTTAAAATTTGACTCTTCTTAGATGTGTTCTAACCACCTTTTTGGGTACTATTCAGAGCACCCTCACCTCTGGCCAACGACATTGCCTTCCAACAGGGAAAAAATATAGCCACCATATCTTGATCCGGTATTTAGACTATTGTCGGATAATTTTTCCGACACCAAGAGTGAACTGGAGGCTACGTAAGAGTATCGGACATTGATCGTTGTCACTGGTATTTAAACTCTTGTCGGACAGTTTTCCACTAACAAGGGTGAATTCGAACCCGCCTAAGTGTACAAAGCTTTGGTCGCCGCCGCTGGTATTTAAACTCTTGCCAGACATTTTTTCCCCTATTTGGAGTGAATTAGAGCAAACGTAAGAGTACTAGGTATTGACGCTGTCGCTGGTATTTAAACTTTTTCCAGATAGTTTTTTCCCCATTATGAGTGAACTGGAGCCTACGTAAGAGTACCGAGCTTTGATCGCTACTACTGGTATTTAAACACTTGTTGGACAATTTTTCCCTTAACGAGAGTAAATTGGAGCCTATGTAAGAGTATCAAGCCTTGATCGCCACTTTTGATATTTAAACTCTTGCTGAACAGTCCCCCCCCCCCGGAATGAGCTAGAGTCTACGTAAGAGTAATAGGTCTTGATTGCAACGATAAAAAACTTCTAAATTTTTGATAATCTGATTTCTCCTTAGTTTGTAGGAGAAATTTTTGGATCGATTAAAAGAAGTGGAGCCTTCTCCCTGACCCCTAAGTGGAGTATTTATAGTTTTTCAATGGAAGTTTGGGGGGCAAATTTCAGAATTTTTTAGTTAGTTTTCAAAAAATTTTAATGCCCAAAAATAAATAATTCCTATTTTGAAAAATAAAAAAATATTTAAAATTAAATATAAATATTCATGAAATTATTTTTTTTTCTTTCAAGAAAAAATTTCTAAATTTTTTAAAGATATTTCTAAATTTTTCTACAGCTAATAGTTAATATATATTTTTTATTTTTTATTTTTTTTAATAGTTAATATATTTATATAACTATTATATTTAAAGTAATAATGACATACTATATATATATATATATATATATATATTATTGTACATTCGTTTATAAATAATTAGTTTTAATTAATTTATTAAGTAACTTTTTTTTTCTTGGAAATTTCGATTTGAACATTTTATTAGTTCCTGGAATCATTTTTAGATGTTCCTCATTCAATTTTAATACTTTAGGAGCTCAAAAGAGAATCTATGATAAGTTTTGAGCAATTTGAAAAGCTTTGGAGTAAACTTTTTTATATTTTTTTGCTGCGATTTCACAGAATGTTAAAATTTATGATATATTTTTGGAATCTACAAGATTTGACGCCCAAAAATAGGAACAATTTTTACGTCCTCCGACCGGACGTAGAGGAACGTCCGATCGGGGGCCAAATCACGCCAAAAAATGAGAAATACCGAGCAAATACTGAGCAATACCAAACAATAACGAGGAATACCATCACGTGAAGACCCAATACTGAGTTATACCGAGCTATACCGAGCAATACCGAGTTATACAAAAGTTGTACCGAGTTTTTCCTAGAAAAAACTCGATACAACTCTGTATTGCTCGGTATAACTCGGTATTGGTCTTCACAGAGCGGTATTTCTCATTATTATCAAATAATACCTAGCAATACCGAGCAAAATACCGAGTTTTTTGGCGGGATTTTGCCTCCGACCAGATGTTCCTCTGCATCCTTACACAGTGGCGGAGCCAGAAATTTTTTCCAGGGGGGGCCTAACGAAAGCCGTGCTTGAGGTCGTGACTCGTGAGTCGCGAGAGAGGAGTAAAAGGGAAAACAAACTATTGATGTTTTTCATGTGTCCAAGAAATAATGTTGGTGGCTTCTTTGGATTAATAAATAAGTTTAAAAGTAAGAATTACAAAAATTATAATAGGTTTTCTCGTTGGCGAATTTGTTGCTCTATTAAGCCACTAAAACAATCAACTTTAAGCCCATTTAAGCTTTCAGTTTTAGCTTTAGCTAAATCAATAATACACAATGGTTGGGTGCAAAAATAATTCAATAATTATGTGGTAATTTAATATTTAATAATTATTATTAGATAATGAATAATGAATTAAGTATAAAAGTTTTAATAAAATCACATTTAAAAAGTTAAATATTTTAAATAATAATTAATTAAATAACACTACAACTCAACTTCAAAATTTCTTTTCAAAGTCATTCCTCTCTCTCTCTCTCTCTCTCTCTCTCAATACTTTACCCCATTAGTCACTCTCTCTGGCTAAAGCATTCCATGTCCGAGTAATGGTGGACTTCAAATGTAAAAAACCATTTCCAAAAAATAAATGAAAAAGCCTGTAATAAACCAAATGAAAGCTTACAGGTTCTAAGCTTTTTTTTTTTAGGGGGAGCACTTGCCCCCCCCCGTCCCTCCGCCCATGTCCTTACACCCAGTGGCGGAGCCAGAAATTTTGTTCAGGGGGGGCCTAACGAAGCTGTGCTCAAGGTGGTAACTCGTGAGTCCCAAGAGAGGAGTAAAGGGAAAAACAAACCATTGATGCTTTTCATGTGTCCAGAAAAAAATATTGGTGGCTCTCTGGATTAATAAATAACTTTAAAAGGAAGAATTACAAAAATTAGAGCAGATTTTCTCGTTGGCGAACTTGTTGCTCTATTAAGCCACTAAAACTATCAGCTTCAAGCCCCTTTAGGCTTTCAATTTTAACTTTAGTATGGAAGCGGAGAAAAGAGCTGAATATACATAATATTGATTTGGTTTGGTGCACTGTCATGAGTACGCGATCTTAACATTTCCATTGCGCAAAAAGAGCGAGGAAAAGCTAAACCCTTCACAGTAATTCATTAGATCATTAGCAGTGTAAAAATAATTAAATAATTAGATGATAATTTAATATTAAATAATTATTATTAGATAATGATTAGTTAATTAATGATAAAAGTTTCAATAAAATCATATTTAAATAGCCAAATATTTTAAATAATAATTAAGCATCAAAATCTCTTTTCATCACTTTGTCCACAATGGAAAGTTATTCATTCCTCTCTCTTTCAATATTTTACCCCATTAGTATTTCTCTCTATTTTTCTCTCTCTGCAGCTAGCATTGCATGGTCCAATTAAAGGTGGATGGAAGACTATAAATGGAAAAAATCTGTACCAAATAAAATGAAACTTGACAAGGGATTCTAAGTAAAAAAAAAAAGTTTAGGGGGGGCACGTGCCCCCCCTTGCCCCCCCCTCCCTCCGCCCATGCTTACACCCAACCTAATAAAAGTTCCAAACATCGGGGGGAGACTGATACGTCACAAAAAATCATCTTGATCGTGCACGAATCTCGAGACATATTCAAGTTGGAAACTTTCATAATTAAATTCGGGACCATCAGAGTTCCATTTCATCATACTTATAGTCAAACTGAATATCTTAAAAAGACGAACCAACAACACCAAAATCGATTCGTTCCAAGCCAACAAAATGGGTTCAAATTGGGGGTCCAAACCACATTTAGAAGGTTTAAAAAAAATATTTGGATGATAAAATTATATCCAAATATGACATGCTTATAGTCAAATCGAGTGGCTCGGTGAGACAAATCACACCAGCCCAAGATTGCTGATTTTTGACATCGTTAAGGAGCTTAAACAGTTAAAAAACGCATTATGATATGGGGAATCAATACAGGACATCCGATGGAGTACTCCGAACCTACCCCGTATGTGGACCTCCGAAAGAACACCGCGTGAACGGGTCGATTGGAAGAGACAGATTGGATCGTGCATACGACTAACCATTAAGGATAGAGGCTGTCGTCAACACACCTTGATGGGTAGCAATATACACGACCTAGTCACGGGTTTCCCCCACTCGAGATAAGAGTTTGAATGGGGTTTAATAGATGTGGGACCGAGTTTCCCACGAGCGCAAGCCCCCGTGGTTAATTACATCCCAAGCCGGAGCCTGAGAAAACTCTCGATTAAGGATTATACATTATCTTCTCCTAAAGTGGGATCGGCACGAGGGTATAGACTAGGAAATCCTACTCAAATGGAAGAAAGGTCCGAAGGGCTGAATCAGCATGTGTGGTTCACACCAGCATTCGGAGGCTCTAGGCTACTAAAGAGAAACTGGAGAAAGAAATCAAACACTCAACCACACGCGTGAGAGAAAAGATGGAGGTGGCGTCATCCTGTGACGCGGATAAATAGGATTTATAGTCCCTGAAAGAAAGAGACCTACCTACTATTTAAGGCATACTACGAGATCGAATGTAGTAGCCTTGAATCCTAAATCTAGATTGGGCTTAGTGCTCTACGAAACACTAAGACCCGTGTCCTAGCTAATGCAGTGCAAAACCTGGACTTATCCTGGCCTAGATTGGGGGAGCCAGCTAACCACCTAATCACTTCAAAACTATGCTATCCAGTCAATTATGAAAGATAGGTGGGTGGTACGGTTATTGGAAATAGGACCGACATCTAGAGAATTTCCTAAGTGGTCCTGGACTTATGTTGGGTAAATGCTCCTAACTAATGCAATTAAATTTTAATTAATTAGTTACTAATGCAATGCATGCTAGTTGAATCGTCAGCTCATGAATGCTATAGAATTTTAAAAACAGGCTTATAGAAAATAATTTTTTGAAAAGACTGAGTCTCCCTAGGTCCGGCACTTCATCCTCATAGGCCAGATTATCCGGACTCTACCCGCAGGCAGGGAGATGTCTTATAGCAAGAAAAGAATAATGTAGTAATATGCATGTGACCCCGGACGGTTCCGGCAGTTCCCTAGGTTCGTTAAGTTTCTATGTTATTTAGAACTTAAAATTTTAAGAGTCAGTTACGAGTAGAAAAATTTTATAATCCTTAGAGAGCCTAACAAAAATCCAGGCGAAATCAAAGACGGCATGCAAGAAAGAAACCTAGGAAAAGCAGGCAATTTCTACTGCGCAATCAAGTAAACACATCAATATAAATCCAAAATTAATCAACTAAATGGCCATAGGCAAATTGCCCTTATTACAACCCAGATATGCAGAAAGTAAAGTGGCCGGGCACCACTGCCAACAATCCGGATTTCTAAGCCTATGACTGACGCCAACAACATTGAGTGGGATATTGGGTCTTCAAGTCTTCAGTCTTCTTTGGATAACTCCTCCTTGGACTCCTTGGATCTCCTCCTTGGACTCCTTGGATCCGTCGTGGCTTGAATATCCAAATGAAGAGATAATTCCCCCAGTATGGGGGTATTGCCTTTTCTCTTTGGATATCTAAAGCCATCCAGCTCGATCTTCCAAATGGAAGAAGACTCTCCCCTTAGGGATGCCTTCTTCTTTTAGAATCCGAGCTGGATAAGAATATCCCAACTCAGAGTTGTTTTCACAACTCTTAACAATTATTACAAATAAATTTTACATCAAATGGAAAGCAGTAAATTCTAAAGCCCTGCAAGGTTATCCTAATAAAAATCATCCCAAGTAGTTTATATGAAAATGAAAGTGCTAACACCATTGACCCTATGCCAAGCCATGCTCTTAATTTTGAGGGCTAAGTGCTCCACCTGTGCAGTTATAATCAATTTAGCCCTCATTTTATTTAGGGGGAGCTGAGCAAGTACCTGCATAAAATATTATTAGAAATCATGACATTGCTCCCCCCTTTTATTAGCTTGAGCATGGCCACCTGCACGAAAGAACAATATATATATAGCACTCCTAACCTATGGATAAGTCTAGCGTTCACATACAGAGTGCAGAAAAAGTAAACAAACACAGCAATTCAATTTTCAAACAGCATGCAATAAAAATATTGAAAAGCTTCGTCACACAGCAGAAAAGTAAAACCCAGCGGCCTAACCTAGATCTAGAAGTGGTGCCCTAGCAAACAATTCTATGTGTGTGTAAGGCTTATGTGGTTTGGATAGATCCTAATCAGGGTAGTTAGTTAAAGTTATCTAGAGTTCATATTTATTGGGGGTCTGAAAAGAATATTTTTGTTGAAACTCAAATATTAGTGAATTAGGGTGTATTTTAATTATTTCAGTTTATTGATCAGTTTTAAGATCTTAGAATATTCATATTTGAAGTTCAAATTGCATTAGCCAATTTTGGAAAGTCCTGGGTCCTCCTAAGAACTAGACTAAGGGTCCAAAAAGTAACTATGGGAAAAAGGCTAAGTTTGGGATCCCTAACACATCAGGAAAATACTAGACCTTAATACGAGTAGTTAGACAGGTAGTAGGCTGCAATCGGAGTTTTCTATGCAAAGTTATGAATTTTCTAAGTCCGAGGTATTTAAGGGAATTTTCTAAATTTCCTAATAAAGGGGCTTTTTATCGTTTTGATCCAAATCAACTCCAAACTGATTGGAATCACTCCCAAAGGTCATTAATGACCTAAGAAAGTGTTCCCAAGTGTTTGGAGGATATTTGGGATTTTTAATAATTTTTAATAAATTATTAGGGGCAAAATGGTAAATTCCACCTATGGTCAAATTAAGGGTCAACCTGAAGTCAAACTAGGGAGTCCTATTTATCTAAGGTCAAGGATCAGGTTTTGGTCAGTTCAAGGTATTATGGGTAATTTTCTGACCTAAGGCGTATTTATTGTATTTTTCGGAAGGTCTCGGGGCCTTATTTAACCAGTTAATTGGGGTTAGTTAACTAAGGGGTCTAAAGACTCCTAAAAAAATCCTAGAAAATTCTGGGAGGTTTATGACGTCACTAAGTTTAAATGTTGAAGTTTTCATGTCAATCTGGGATCTATCCTAGCTCCTAGAAAACTTCTAAATTCGCTAGACGCGTCCTTAATTTTTGTCCTTAGGGTGTCACTACGTTGTAGGAGTTAAGAGTGATATTTTATCTAACCCTCAAGGTAATAAATGCAGGAGAATACATAAACAAAATAAACACGCCATGTCCTTAAATCTAGGAGAACCTAAGCTAAGTGCTCGTGGTGCAACCTACACATGCAAGCTACGAACAACAAGAAAATGAAAACACCTAATGAAGGGATTAGCGAATGGTTGGGACTCAACCATCCACTAATCCACTCCCCCATGATTGCTCTTCACATTTAGAATCCATGCCTAAAATTTCATGCAATAGCGGATCTCCCGGAATTAAGAATTTAATAACATAAGTAATTTCGCAAATACTCAAAATAATTATAAATATATATAATCTTTAAAAAATAATTTAATTTAAAAATAGGTTAGTTCATATCTACATAAATATAGGGGAGACCCACTGACCACCCAATCGAGGTTTCAAAAAAGGTTTGAAGATAATTTTTAACCTTAAAATAATTATAATAATAAATATTCACTTAATAGGGAAAATACTTAAAATAGCGATTTAAAATAGAACTCTGCCATAACAGAAAGAATTAGGTCCTGAAAATAGTTTTAAAATAAAGTAGGTAATTTTCTGAAAAATTCAAGGGGTTATACGTCAAAATCCGATCTAAAACGAATTAGATACAGATTTTACAAGCTTAAAAAATAATAAAATAATATTTTAAAATAAAGCAGTTTTACTGTTTTTGAAATAACAGAAAATATAAATAGAATTTTTATCTGAAAATAGTTTTAAACATTGCAGAATTCAAAATACATCCAAAACAAGGTGCTGTGCGTCGACAGCGGGCTTAAAACGACAAAGTTATGTAATTTCAAAGTTTTCTATCACACTAGATCGTACTGTACGAAATAAATTCATACAGTACGATTAACAGAAAGATAAAACACACAAAAAAGTGTTTTTATTCTTTCTTGTTATAATAGATCGTACTGTACGAAAAAATTTCGTACAGTACGACTATATCGTACGGTACGAAATATTTCGTACAGTAGTGGATCTCGCCGCCGGCGAGCGTTTTCCGTCGGGATTCGAAGAGGGAAGGTGGAGGAAATATGTGGGAGCTCTCACAGAAAGTTTGGAGGACTGAGGTGGTCTCTCCAAAAAGCAAGTGCTAAAAGTCCCAAAATATGGATTGATTTTGATATTTAAGGAGCCTAAACCTAAGTTGAACGGCCTAGATCTAATCAACAGTCAATTTGGAGGGAAAAGGGAGTGATTAGGCCGTGGGTTTTGAATTCCAAACGTTTTTGCATTGATTAGGGAATTAAATAGGCCTTAATTTCCTCTAAATAGGCTATTATGACCTATTTAAGACTCGGGTTGACCAAGTCAACCATTGACCTGGTCAACCCAGTCAAATAGGTCAATGGGATGAGGGGTTCGAGCCGCAAAAGGGTTTGAAATAATTTAAAATTGATTTGGGCTCTTAATAGGCCTAGTGGTCAACCGTGGTTGACTTGGTCAACCGGGTTGACCCCGGGTCCAACAGACTCGACTCGACCCACTGAACCCAATGGGGAGGGTCATGGGGTCTGGCTTGGTCAATTTGACCAAGTCAACTGTTCGAGCCCGCTCCGGGCAAAATCGAGGTCAACACCGTATCTTCTTTATATTTATGGGACGTGTCACTCATGAAAATTTATAAATAGACACCCACTCTCTATATTAGGGGGTCCCTTGGGCTGGAGATTGGAGAGAGCTTTGATACTTCAAGAGCTCCAGCTCCACCGCCAACGAACCTCCACCCAACCTCCGATGAACTTTCATCATTCTGCCGACCGTCACCGGACTTCTGTCGAACCACCCCCCGGCCTCGACCATCGTATGACTTTCACACGGCCACCGACTGTCGTCGAATTTTCGCCCAATCGTGATCAAAACACCACCCGGCCCTCGACCGTCACCAGACTTCCACCCGACCATCGCCGAACCACTACCCGGCCGCCATTCTTGGTCAGACTTATAACCGACTGTTGACAGCCGCTGGACTTCTACCAGACCATCTTTGGGCCCCTTCCCGGTCGTCGACCTTCTCCAAACTTCCACCGGGTCGTCGACTGCCTTCACACTTTCGCTGGACCATCATTAGACCACCGCCCTGCCGTCGACCTTTGTCGTATTTCCACTCGGTTACCAATTACCGTTCGACCTCCTACCTCGGCCAACCATTGTTGGTCCTTTGTCAGACTATCAAGTACGGTCCTTCCGACCTTCGTCGCCTGACTATCGTCTTTTCGACATCTGTCACTAGACAACAGTCTTTCTGACCACTGTCGTTTGCCGACTACGATCCTTGACCAACGTCATCGGACTACGGTATTTTTGACCTTCGTCCCCCGTCGACTACAGTCCTGTCACGACCCGACCCGAGACGAGACGGATCCCGCCCGCGCCGGATCGCGACGGAGAGAAAATAGCTAACCAGGATCTGGCTTTGGATTAGGTTACTGAACTGATCTTCCAAATTCTTAACTCAACAGAAGCATACAGAACAACAGAGCTACTAAAAACATCAAATGCAGCGGAACAAAACATCTATCTTTTCATTTCCTCAAAATAATCATCTACAGAACAGTACATGGCTTTCAACAGAAAGAAAGACAGAACAGGAAAGCCATGACTGTACAAAAATCAAAAGTACAAAAGTACCTAATCTGATCGGACTCTGAAATCTAATCCTGGACTTCCTTGCCCTTCCCAGAACCTGAAAACCACCAGAAAGCAAGGGTGAGCTCAACAGCTCAGCAAAGCAACAAACCACCAATCTAAATCCTCAGAAAACAAAACCAAACTTATCAGACAGAAATCAGATCAGAAGTCGGAACAGAATCGGAAATCAAAACTTACGGACAGATATCAGATCACATCAGAGTCGTACAGATCGTATCAGAACAGAACAAATCAACAGAGTCAGAAACAGAAATCAGAATCGTACGGATCATATCATATCATAATCACAATTTCGTACAGAACAGAACAGATACAGAAAGTAATACAGATACATATAGCTAAATGCCCTGACACTGACGGAATCTCTACGGATTCCGGCCCCTTATGCCTCCCTTCCCAGACACTGACTGAATCTCATAGGATCCAGGCCCCTTATGTCTCCCTTTGTGCTCACGGCACCAAAACAGATGTGCTTATAGCACCGAAACAGATGTTCATCGGATCCGGAACAGAACAGATATCAGATTTCAGATTGAGCTCATTTCAGATTTCCCGTTTCACTAACTGAATCTCATAGGATCCAGGCCCCTTATAGCTCCCTTTTTATAGCTTATACACATAGCATTTCAATTCAGAAGAAAGACGGACAATTCAGAAATACCCAAAAATCGGGCAGCACAACGGCAGTATACGGAATTTACACAAAAATTCCTGCAAAGAAAATTTACCGAATTCGCACAGAATACAGATATCAACATTTCAGAACCTTTATTCTACTGCACAGATAAATTCCAATTTCACAGAAAAATCCGGTCGACTAAAAACACAGTCGAATCAAAAATACCCGGACGAAAATCTTCAGAAAATAACCAAAATGTGCACACTCGGCACGTCAACAATATACAGAAAGTTACGCGGTAAAAACTGAACCAATCAACAGATACGGACAAAAATCATTAACGAAAACGAAATCCGGACAGAATATACCGTCAAACACGACGGAACTGAAAATTGAGAAAGGCGGATGTGCCTTACTTCGAGCACAGCAAATTCCTCAACAGCCACTTCGGACGAAAACGGCTCCGCGTCGTCCGAAAATCCACTTTTCCACTTTTTCCTTCGTTTTTCTCTCTCCTCAGCTTTTTCTCTCTCTTCAAAATATCTCATTTCTATATATATCCAGACTGATCGTCCCGGACGATCGAGCTTCGTCCCGGACGATCCATGAAGAGAGGAATTCCGTCCAGACGAAAATCACGTATCGTCCCAGGCGATAGGTTCACGGGAGAAATTTCGTCCAGACGATCCAATTTTCGTCCCGACGAATCAATCAGCCAAACAAGATTTTCTGCACAACCTGTACCGATCGTCCCGGACGATCCAACTTCGTCCCGGACGAACCTGGAGCAAAAACTGATATTACAATCTCCCCAACTTAAAAAAAAATGTCGTCCTCGACATTATCCAATCCAAACTCAGTCAAAACAAGTACGGGTACGACCGTCTCATATCAGACTCCTTCTCCCAAGTTGCTTCCCGTGCAGTCCGGTGCTTCCACTGGACTTTAACCATCGGAATCTCTTTATTTCTTAACTTTCGAACGTCGTACGCCAAAATAAGCTCTGGCTCTTCCTTGTACGCCAGATTCTCCTGAATCTCCACCTCATCAGCTGACAACTTCTTCCCAGAGTCTGAAACCCACTTCCTCAGAGTGGATACGTGAAACACATTATGTACATCAGGCATAGATTCAGAAAGCAATAACTTGTAAGCAGCTTTTCCAATTCTTTCCAAAATCTCAAATGGTCCAACATACCTTGGACTAAGCTTGCTTACCTGACCAAATCTGCTCACACCTTTCATCGGGCTGACTTTGACATACACAAAGTCACCGACCTGAAATTCAACAAATCTGTGCTTCTGATTGTAATACTTCTGCTGACGATCTTGAGCGGCTTTCAATCTTTCTCTTATCAAATTGATCTTCTGAGCAGTTTCATCAGCAAAAGTGGCCCCCAAAGCCTGTCTATCTCCGAAGGAGGTCGGAGTCAAAGGAGTACGACACTTCCTGCCATACAAAGCCTCGTACGGTGCCATACCGATACTGGACTGAAAACTGTTGTTATAAGCAAACTCAATCAACGGAATATGATCTTCCCAGCTTCCGCTAAAGTCCAGAACACAAAGCCTCAACAGATCTTCCAGTACCTGAATAGTCCTCTCAGACTGTCCGTCGGTCTGAGGATGAAAGGCTGTACTGAAATGCAGTTTCGTACCCAAGCCTTGCTGAATGCCTTTCCAAAGTCTGGAAGTAAAACGTCCATCTCGATCAGATACGATCACACGAGGCACACCGTGCAATCTGACTATCTCCTTCACATAAATCTGTGCCAAGCGATCAACTGAATCCGTCTGTCTGATCGGAAGAAAATGGGCTGACTTTGTCAATCGATCTACAACCACCCAAATGGCATCATGTCCTTGTCTAGATCGAGGAAAACCCATCGCAAAATCCATCGTTACCTCCTCCCATTTCCACTCAGGGATAGGCAACGACTGCAACAGTCCACCTGGTCGCTGATGCTCTGCCTTCACCAACTGACAGGCTTCGCATCTCGACACAAACTCTGCCACATCCTTCTTCATCCCAGGCCACCAAAACAAAAGCTTCATGTCAGCGTACATCTTACCACTGCCTGGATGAACAGTGTAGCCAGAATGATGAGATTCGTACAGAATCTCCTGCCTCAAGTCTCCAGACACAGGTACCCACAACCTGTTCTTACAGAAAATAACACCAGAATCAGAAATTCGAAGTTCAGGAGTCTTACCAGATCCAATCTGAGCTATCAACTTCGAATAATCAGAATCTGACTTCTGGGCTTCTTGAATCCGTGCTTCCAAAGAAGACTGAATACTCATCTGAGCCAACTCCAAATCACTGGAGGAAATCACCTCCAACTGCAATCTCTCCAAATCACGAACCAGAAAGTCATCACAGGTAAGCTGAATACCTGATAATCCAAAAGACTTTCTGCTCAGAGCGTCTGCTACCACATTCGCCTTCCCAGGCTGATACTGAATAGTCAAATCGTAGTCCTTGATCAACTCGAGCCACCTCCTCTGTCTCAGATTCAGATCCTTCTGAGTAAAAATGTACTTCAGGCTCTTATGATCAGTAAAAATCTCACATCTGACGCCATACAGGTAATGACGCCAAATCTTCAAAGCAAAAACAACTGCAGCTAACTCCAAATCATGTGTCGGGTAATTCTTCTCATGTGGTTTCAACTGTCTCGAAGCATAAGCAATTACCTGACCATGCTGCATCAGAACACAACCCAATCCTTTCAGTGAAGCATCACTGAACACCTGAAAACCCTCCGTACCTGACGGAAGTGCCAACACTGGAGCTGAAGTCAAACACTCCTTCAATCTCTGAAAACTTGCTTCACACTCCGGTGTCCAAACAAAAGGTACTGACTTCTGAGTCAGTCTCGTCAGAGGAGTCGAAATCTGTGAAAATCCTTTCACAAACTTCCTATAGTACCCGGCCATGCCCAAGAAACTACGTACCTCAAATACCGTAGTCGGCCTTGGCCAATCAGCAACAGCCTGAATCTTCTGGGGATCTACAGAAATGCCTTCTCCGCTAATAACATGCCCCAGAAATGAAATGCTCTTCAACCAGAATTCACACTTGGAGAACTTGGCATATAGCTGATGCCTCCTCAAAGTCTCCAACACAATCCTCAAATGTCTGGCATGCTCATCCTCAGATGCAGAATATACCAGAATATCGTCAATGAAGACGATCACAAACTGATCCAAATACTCCTTGAATACTCGGTTCATCAGATCCATGAAAATCGCAGGCGCATTGGTTACCCCAAAAGGCATAACCAAAAACTCGTAGTGCCCGTACCGAGTACTGAAAGCAGTCTTCACCACATCAGTTTCCTTCACCTTCACCTGATAATATCCGGATCTCAAATCAATCTTCGAAAATACCGAAGATCCGGAAAGTTGATCAAACAAGTCGTCAATCCGAGGCAAAGGGTACTTGTTCTTGATCGTAACCTTGTTCAAATCTCTGTAATCAATACACATACGGAGTGTACCGTCCTTCTTCTTCACAAACAAAACAGGTGCTCCCCAGGGCGAAACACTAGGACGTACAAACCCTCTGTCAACCAACTCCTCAGGAAAAACATCAGCAAACTCCCGTACCACAGGGATCTCAAAAACAGAACCAACCTCCAGGTTCAGATCCCGCACCGAAGCCAAAAATACTGGGCATCCTTTCTTCCACATCCTGCTCACCTCCAACGCAGAAACCAGACTGGAGAGAACACCTCGTAATCCCTGAAATACAACTCTCTCTCCAGCCACAAGCAAACTCACTTGCTTCTTCAGACAGTCAATCTGGGCCTCATACTGACTCAGCCAATCCATGCCCAGAATCACATCATATGACGAAATCGGCAATCGAATCAAACTCGATTTCCACTTCTTGCCAGAAATCTCGATCTCACACAAACAAAACTGTCGAGCAATCAATGGATTCCCAGTCGGTAAAATCACAGACAAAGAAACCGGTAAAACCATCGAATCCAAATGTAAAATCTCAAAACAATGCTCGGACAGAAAAGAATGACTCGCTCCAGAGTCAAACAAAACACGACAGGGCTGATCAGAAATGTAAACCGTACCTGTCACAACATCCGGAGCATCACGAGCCTCCTGCTGACTCAGACTGTAAACTCGTGGCTGAACTGGAGCAGGAGCTGAAGCAACAGAACTACTCTGCTCCCTCTGAATCGTAGGTGGTCTCCGTGGTGCAGAACTAGAACCACCACCTCTACCAGCAAATCCCTCAGGGCGTGGAGGAACAGTCCTCGGTCTTCCTGCTGCTGAACCAACAGGTCTGACAAAGCCCTCAGATCGCTGCTCATAACGCTGATCAAATCCCATCTGTGGACATTCTGCAATCCTATGTCCCGGCTGACCACATCTGAAACAAAGACCAGCTATCCTGTAGCACTGGCCATGGTGTCGCCGTCCACAACTCTGGCACACAGGTGCCGAACTGACAGATCCAGAACTAGTCGTACTGGTAGCAGTACCAGACGATCCTCCGCTCTTCCTGGAATCTCCAGATCCAGATCCAGGAACAAATCTCCTCTTCCCAGAGGAACCACTGCCAGATGTATCTCCTCCAAACCTCTTCCTACTCGCAGTCCACCGCTGCTGAGTAGCCGTCATATCATTCTCAATCAGACGAGCTCGCTCCACAAGCTCAGAGAAATCAGTAATCCGGAACGGTATCAGAGGCTGCCTCAAAGTGTCTCGTAAGCCTCTCAGAAATCTGTAGCACCTCTCAGCAGACGTGCTAACCAACTGCGGAGCGTACCTGGCTAATGCAGTAAACTCAGCCTCGTACTGCATCACCGTCTTGCTCCCCTGAACAAGTCTCAGAAAACTCTCCTGCATCTGCTGTCGTGCAGAAGGGGGAACAAACCAGTCTCGAAATACTTCAGTGAACTCTTCCCAAGTAATCAAAGAGTTCAATCTGCTCTGAAATCTGGCTGCTTGCTGGCCATCCCACCAGTGCTCAGCCTCTCCGTCCAACAGAAAAACAGCTAACGGAACTTTCCTGTCTGCAGGACACTGCATCCCGTCAAAAGTCTTCTCCAATCTCCTCAGCCACTCCTCGGCTGCTCTGGGCTCAACAGCGCCCTCAAACCTCGGAGGCTTCAACCTCAAAAATAACTGCAGGTGTCGATCAATGTCCTCAGATCTAACAGTCGAAGCTCTGCTCTGAGTCTCGCTCATCATCTGAGCAACAAGTGAAGCAAACTGTGAAAGCGTATCAGCACCGACCACTGGGGCTGTACTCCCCACTGGTGCTGCCTGATCGTCACTCTGACCGTCTGTCATGTCTGGGTCTGGCTGATCCATACAGAAAAATCCAGAAAATCCAGAAAACTATCACAAAACAACACAAAATAACACAATAAAAAGCCAAACGACCCAAAACTACCTCCCAGACAGACTCACTGATCACTTCCTAGAGCTCTGTTTTACAATCCAACCTGTTTCCAAAACCAATGCTCTGATACCACAAAAAGCTTGTCACGACCCGACCCGAGACGAGACGGATCCCGCCCGCGCCGGATCGCGACGGAGAGAAAATAGCTAACCAGGATCTGGCTTTGGATTAGGTTACTGAACTGATCTTCCAAATTCTTAACTCAACAGAAGCATACAGAACAACAGAGCTACTAAAAACATCAAATGCAGCGGAACAAAACATCTATCTTTTCATTTCCTCAAAATAATCATCTACAGAACAGTACATGGCTTTCAACAGAAAGAAAGACAGAACAGGAAAGCCATGACTGTACAAAAATCAAAAGTACAAAAGTACCTAATCTGATCGGACTCTGAAATCTAATCCTGGACTTCCTTGCCCTTCCCAGAACCTGAAAACCACCAGAAAGCAAGGGTGAGCTCAACAGCTCAGCAAACCACCAAACCACCAATCTAAATCCTCAGAAAACAAAACCAAACTTATCAGACAGAAATCAGATCAGAAGTCGGAACAGAATCGGAAATCAAAACTTACGGACAGATATCAGATCACATCAGAGTCGTACAGATCGTATCAGAACAGAACAAATCAACAGAGTCAGAAACAGAAATCAGAATCGTACGGATCATATCATATCATAATCACAATTTCGTACAGAACAGAACAGATACAGAAAGTAATACAGATACATATAGCTAAATGCCCTGACACTGACGGAATCTCTACGGATTCCGGCCCCTTATGCCTCCCTTCCCAGACACTGACTGAATCTCATAGGATCCAGGCCCCTTATGTCTCCCTTTGTGCTCACGGCACCAAAACAGATGTGCTTATAGCACCGAAACAGATGTTCATCGGATCCGGAACAGAACAGATATCAGATTTCAGATTGAGCTCATTTCAGATTTCCCGTTTCACTAACTGAATCTCATAGGATCCAGGCCCCTTATAGCTCCCTTTTTATAGCTTATACACATAGCATTTCAATTCAGAAGAAAGACGGACAATTCAGAAATTACCCAAAAATCGGGCAGCACAACGGCAGTATACGGAATTTACACAAAAATTCCTGCAAAGAAAATTTACCGAATTCGCACAGAATACAGATATCAACATTTCAGAACCTTTATTCTACTGCACAGATAAATTCCAATTTCACAGAAAAATCCGGTCGACTAAAAACACAGTCGAATCAAAAATACCCGGACGAAAATCTTCAGAAAATAACCAAAATGTGCACACTCGGCACGTCAACAATATACAGAAAGTTACGCGGTAAAAACTGAACCAATCAACAGATACGGACAAAAATCATTAACGAAAACGA
The DNA here is from genome assembly GCA_022539455.1 of Dendrobium nobile. Classification (NCBI taxonomy): domain Eukaryota; kingdom Viridiplantae; phylum Streptophyta; class Magnoliopsida; order Asparagales; family Orchidaceae; genus Dendrobium; species Dendrobium nobile. The sequence goes on along the minus strand of CM039723.1, from coordinate 8,452,795 downwards.
AATCCGGACAGAATATACCGCCAAACACGACGGAACTGAAAATTGAGAAAGGCGGAATGTGCCTTACTTCGAGCACAGCAAATTCCTCAACAGCCACTTCGGACGAAAACGGCTCCGCGTCGTCCGAAAATCCACTTTTCCACTTTTTCCTTCGTTTTTCTCTCTCCTCAGCTTTTTCTCTCTCTTCAAAATATCTCATTTCTATATATATCCAGACTGATCGTCCCGGACAATCGAGCTTCGTCCCGGACGATCCATGAAGAGAGGAATTCCGTCCAGACGAAAATCACGTATCGTCCCAGGCGATAGGTTCACGGGAGAAATTTCGTCCAGACGATCCAATTTTCGTCCCGACGAATCAATCAGCCAAACAAGGTTTTCTGCACAACCTGTACCGATCGTCCCGGACGATCCAACTTCGTCCCGGACGAACCTGGAGCAAAAACTGATATTACAAGTCCTTCCAACCTCCTACGACAAACTACGGCCTTTCCGACCTCCGTCGTCCGCGGACTATGGTCCTTTCAACCACCGTCACTCGAATACGGTCTTTCCAACCTTTGTAGCTCATCGACAAGGTCCTTCCAACCTATGTCGCCTTAAAACGGTCTTTTTGACATGTCGAATGTCGATTATATTTATTCCGACCTCCATCGCCTAACAACGATCTTTCCGACCTCCTAACTACGTAATGTGCTATATATAATACAATGAGCCAAGACCTTTCCCCAGAGGAAGGGCCCGATTAGTAATCGGCTAAAAGTACTAGCGGAATTATTTTAACTGGGTCAGACACTCATGATTTTTCCCTTTTAAGAGTTTTCCACGTAAAAAAATTGGTGTCACTTATGACTATTGCACCCCTTTTCTTTATATATATGTGCGCTGGAGTTTCGTACAAAACTAAGACGTTAGATTTTATATCTCTCAATCGCCACGAATGTTTCAATCCGCAACAAGCCTAAAAATGAAAAAGATAGATTAAGACATCAAAAGAAAGAAGCTTGAATAATTTTATCAAATTTTTATTTTAGAAAATACAAGATTTAACAAGTTTTGAATTAGTACTAATGCCATGAGGTGATAAATTACAAGTTAATATGAGATCTAAATGAGAATGGGCTTCATTTGGAACAATTTTCTTATTATTTTAAAGCAGCTTTTTAAGTACAAATTTTTTTATTGTTTACTAAAAAGTTGTTTTAAAAAACATTAATAAAGTTTCATGTGATCAAATTATGTTCATGAGTTCTCTTCGATATAGGATCTATGCCACCCACCACACATGAAAAAATTATTACGTGTGGTGTCCAGATTGGCCCGGATGTGTCCAGCGGTCAATCCGGACGCGTCACATCACCAAATCCACAGTACATTAGATGATGGCACTTCGGACGCATTCGAACTTGGCACGCATGTGATGTATAGGGAGAAAGACAAAACTCTATTTTGTATGCCACCCACCATGCATGTGAGTGTTATATTAAACTTGTGGGTAAAAGGAAACTCATAATTAATATGATTTGATGAACAATAACCAATCAATGCAAAATAATATATAACAAAATATTAAAACAGTTCGCACGTGCATGGCTCACCTAAAAATAATAATTTTTCCCTTACATATAGGATCTATGCTTTGACTCTCATATATGCTGTGACATGCTTACCCTCTAAAAATATCTATCTAATCATAAACACCCTCGTCTTTCTTTAATTTGCAACACTTTCTCTTGTTAGTGGTGAAGGATGTTGAAACAAAGAGAGACAGCAGATGATACTTCTTATGTTTTTGGCTGTTTGTGAATAATTATAGTTTATAATATAGCAATTAAATATAATTATATTTTCTTAACATATTCATAAATATTTAATATAAATGAAGATTCTAATTAAATTCCTTTCAAATATCTTTATTCCTTTTTTCCACTTCATTTATTTATTTCCCCTTTTTAGTTAATATTGAAGCATCGTCAAAATTTTGTATCAATTAAGGTACAATCATTTTCATTTCCTTTTTTATTTAACGTGCACGGATTCGTTGTGTCCCTGGCCAATACCATAAAAGGATGAACTTATGTATTTACATGTACGCACTTTTTCCTTTTAATATTTTTATTTGCATGTTATGAATTATTTTATTCAGTGTAACTTTAATTGCTAAATTTTAATCATTTTAAAACATAATAGACATTCAAACTTTAATAAATAAATAAGTATGATATTTAATTTAAAATTGAAACAAAAAAAGAATATAATTGCAATATAATAAATAGAATCACACACTTTACTGCTGAAATCCTTTTCAAACATCCACAGTTTCTAAATGGCCTTTTTAATGTAATACCTAAAATCACATACACAATTTTTAAATTTATATTGTTATCTTACAACTGACTTTTCTTAATTTCAAATAATTTATTATATATATAATATATATATATATATATATATATATATATATATATATATATATATATATATATATATATATATATATATATATATATATATATATATATTAGAACTGTCAATATTGGATCCGACCCGAACCCGACCTGAAAATTTTGGGTTTGGGTTGACCCGACCCCGAAGCGGGTTGGGTTCGGGTTCGAAAAATCGGCCCGTTTGTAAAACCGGGTCGGGTTTGGGTTGACCCAGAAACCCGAGAATAACCCGACAAACCCATTTGCCCCGACTGCCCGCCATTGCCTACCCAGGCTGCCTGCTACCAAGCGTTGCTTGCTCCGGCTACCCCCCTAGCCCTGAGTTGCCTGCCCCGACCGCCCGCTGCCCCGCGATGCCTGCCCTGGCTGCCCACGTGACAGCGTCAAATCGACACGGGCCGAGCTTCGAGACATCGAGCCTCGCGACGCTCATCTCCCGCTGCAATCCCTCACAGGCGACCGCTGCTGTCCCCCACCGGTGACCGCTGCCGTCCCCCGCCGGCGATCGCTAAACCGCCTGCAGCCGTCTCCCGCATTGCCTGCACCATCGCGCGCGGAGTTGCCTGCGGCCGTCTGTCGCATTGCCTGCACCGAAGAAGGTAGGGTTCGGGTCCGAAAAATTGACCCGTTTGCAAAAATGGGTCTGGTTGATCCGAACCCGAATAGTGCCAGGGCAGTTTCAGGTTCGAACCGAACCCGTGACCCTTATCTAAACTTCTTTAAGATCTTTTGCTGACCTAAGTTTTTTATTTTAGTTAACAATATAATTCATGCACTCAAAGGATTATTGAATATATCATTTAAACAACATTATAATATTAAATTATCACACCATTTTCATAATTACATACTCTACCTTTAATCTCAAAAAATAACTGAATTTTATTTTCTTAAATGATATTAATTACCTCAATTGATCTTTTTCTTCAACGAATCAAAACTTTCACCATCTACATTTATCCCAAAATTTTGATTCACCAAAATATTATTATTAAATTCCTTTCTTTTAACATAAAAGAAATTTATTTACTTTTCACCCATAATAAAATAGTTGAAAACTTTTCTTCTTCTTCTTCTTCACTGCATTATACTCCAAATTGACTGAATGAACCTATATTATGCAATAAATTGCATCAATCGACTATTAATTTCTAAAAATGATTGAAAGTTAATTACTCTTAAATAAAAAATTACTTCAATGACTTTATTTCCTTCCTTATCAAATTGACTCAGCCAATTTTCTTCTTTTGCCTTTAATTAAAACATTGATTTCTTCTTATATTAAAATTACAAAATAATTTGCATAGAAATAAAAGATTTAACGGACAAACCTTCCTCATTCTTCATCCTCTTGGTTGGCAATTTTCCCTAACTTCTATCTTTTTCTTGTATAATTTCACATAGTTTAAGCAGCAATTCAAAATCTTTTATTAACTAAAGCTTCAATTTGCAAAAAAAAATAATTAAAAAACTGCTATAAAAATTAGTAAGAAAATTGTCTCAAACGGCAAATTATTAGGTCCGGTCACCAGACCTAAAAATAGGTCCGGACATCCAATAAAAACTTGCCAGGTCATTTGCGCTTTGACTGTGCTATAACTGTGTTTTAGATGCACTTTGACTGCGTTTTACTTGCACTTTATTGAAACTACGATTTTGACACGCTTAACTTAAAATAATATTGTATTAATATCCGGACCTATCTCTAGGTCCGGTGACTGGACCTAATAATTTGCCGTTCAAACAAGCCCATATTAATTCACACCCCACATAACAGAGCTCAGAAATTTTCCTTTGAGAAGAGACTTCCCTGTTTCAAAGAACTCAAAGATTCTGGTAAGGGAGAAACTTTCTGGAGCTACAATTAGAACAGGTCTTTCAGGTAGGACTGAAGCAACTGTAATATCATCTCTACCAAAATGAAACAGGAGATGCTCTTCAGAATTTAGCTCTACCATCAGGTCTTGAATATTTGGTTTCCTTACCAAAGCTTCATTGTAATCGCCCACACAATGCCTCATTCAAGTCCGAAAGGATTTGAACAAATTGCAGATTGGTAGCCTGTAATGCTCTCCAACAAAACCAGACATCACTAATTGATTCTGGAGAGTAAGCTTTGATCGCTGGCCAACCAAATCAGCTATTGCAAGCTGGTGAATGGTCAAAATCATCAGGGAAATCTTTCAGGTAGAAAAAGATATCGAAATCGGGAGTCGTAAGGGATTATTCCGCAACTGCGAGAGCCCAGCAAGCTATATCTTCTCTGTGAGATGCATTGCTCTACAAAGCCTGCTTGTTGCTGAGGTAAGAATCGAGATATCCAGATTGGTACTTCTGAATCATCGACAAATCCTCGAGCGAATGAGTGAAGCATCTTTGGGACAAGAAGCTTCCTTTTATTGTTCATTCCTACAGAAGCGCGAATGAAGTCACGTTGAGCTTCCTGGAGCTCCTCCTTCACATTTCCTGCACTGTAAACTTTTACCTGCAAGTTCAAGAGAATAACTGGTGAACTCAAGTAATAAACAAGGGTAAAAGCTTAAGCTCCTAGTTTGTACGATCAATTTATTAATCTAATAGTTACTCTCCGCTGCAAGCCTTTTGGCTTTGAAGAGTGAATTAAGTATGACTAATGGCGTCTGTGTGTATGGTGATTAATCTCCAAATGTAAACAAGGTGGAAAAGAGTTATAAACATTCACGAGGCCAATTACGAGTCTCCTAACTTTAACAGCTGGCGTGCACGCTACCTGAAGCACTTGTTGATGGGGACATCAGATTTCGACACGTGTACCATCGCCGACGGCGCAGATCGATGGCTACGATCCAGAGCCTCTACTTCAGAGTTATTTACAGCTTATGTCATGTGTACTTCTTTAGCTTTCCTAGTTTGCCCCTGAGGGCATTGTTCTACTTATGTAGCCCAGAGGGCGTTTATGTCTTTTCTTTTTCTTTTATTTGAGCCTCCTTATATGAGGCATGAGGCATTGTAAGTTTTTAGTTTTGGTTGAATGAAAATTATCCCCTTGTTCTCTTTGTGAGTGTATTTCCCTTTGATCTCTTAGTGAGTTCAAAGAGAGAACTAGATCTCTTAGTGAGTTCTAGAATTAGTCCAAGTTTATTGTGTGGAAGTAGAGTCGTGAAGAAACCTAGAGGTAAGAGGTTCCAAAGTCAGAGGAAATCGCAGTTTTCTTCTTTTCCCTCTATGGCCGGCCCCTTCATTGGGCCCCTTTCTCTCTCCTAATCACCACATTAATCCCACAAAATCAGCCCCCAAATTCCCTCCCTTGGCCGCCCATAATTCCCCTTAGATTTAATTTGGATTTCAAATTAAATCCATCCCATTAACATCTCCAAAATTAAATTTTCTGCAGAAATTCCTGCACCCTTATTTGGATTCCCCCCTTGGCCAAACCTCTCTAACCCGCCTACTCTTGGCCGTTTCTCCTCCCACGCCCGAGCCACTTCTCTCCTCCACTTGAGAACGTCTCGCGGCGACCTCTCACTCTTGCCGTCAAGAATGTATGGAGGAACCCGAATGGAACTTCGGGTTTGAGTACGACAACCGCGGAATGGTCAATATTCTTCTTTGACTGGCCATTGAATAATAAATGCCTCTCTCTCTCTCTCTCTCTCTCTCTCTCTCTCTCTCTCTCTCTCTCTCTCTCTCTCTCTCTCTCTCTCTCTCTCTCTCTCCAGAATGAGGCTACTAAAATTTCAAAAACCCGCCTACTCCCCCCCCCCCACTCTCTCTCTCTCTCTCTCCTCTGACAGGCCACAAATGGTAGGAGTTTTTTGAAAAAAATGTTAGTTTGGGTACGAACTTTTTGAAAAAATGTTGCAACTTCTTTTTGGGAAACTAAAATATGTAATAAGTGGTGTAACTTTTTTGGAAAATGAACCAAGTATGTCAAAGCTCGCGAGCTGGCTCGAGCTCATTTATAGTGCGATGAGCTCGAATTCAAGTTTGCCTTTTGAGCTCGAGTTCGAGCTCACTTCCGAGTGACGAGCTGAGCTTGATAGATGCAAAACTCGACTCGACTCAACTCGATTAGACCACTAGTTGGAGGTGTGGTGGCTGGTGGCTTAGAGAGTGAGGGAGCCAAGTGAACCGAGAGGGAGGGGGCTTGAGAGTGTCGTGAGGAGTGATGGGGGCCAATTAGGTGAGTGAGTAAATAAGGGAATGAATTATGTGAGGGGTAGTTTAGGTATTACTTAGATTAGGAGCTTTTATTTTTAATTACTCTTTTTATTATTGGTAACTTATTTTAATTATAAATTGATGTGATTTTTTTATTGTGCTTCGACTCGATCGCCACGTCATCATCATCGTTCATGCATGTCATCGCCTTGATACACGTGAACGAAATTTAATTTTTTGTCGATCAACGACCCCAATCAATATGACTGTCGATCTTAGTTATTTTTGTTGCTTCTAACATACTGACAATGTCCGTTTTTAAAAACAAATGTCATTTCAAAGATTTGGATTTTTGTTTGACGCGCATCAAATGAGTTACGCACGATACTCAACCCCTAAATTGATATTGGAGGGAAACAGATGAATTAAAAGGGGCATTTATTGCTTCGAATATGGTTTGTTATTTAATATTTCCACACTTTTTTATTTTCTCTAAGCTTAAGTTAATTTATATTTAGGCCTTGCATAAACTCAAAATTATAGTGTGATCTTAAGGCTTGACAGATGGACTAGAAGAACAGTTAAAGAACCAAGAATGTAATGTTGTAATGCATAGGCATATGGTGGTTAGGATTATAGAGTATTAAAGTGAGTTTAATTAGAGTTGGCTAAGATCCTAGCTAATATTCTGACGAGCTTGGCAGAGACAAGGAACACAATTGCTCTGATCCATAGCAACAATAAGAAATAACCCCATCTAGTGCAATCATGCTCCTTTAAGGATTCATAAGTTCAAAACTTTATGAAAATTAGAAAATTTTTGTTCTTGCATTTTGAAGCTTTTACTTTTAAATTGCCAACACATTTTTTAATAGTTCACTAGATAAACCTAGAATTCCTTTAAGCAGTAGTGAATTGAGCGTTGGTTAGTTCTAGTTTATTTCTCGTGGGATCGACACTCTATTCATCACTTTATTACTATACAATAATGTGCACTTGTATTTTAAACAGGATTCACACCGTAGACAAGTTAAACTTCTATTAGAAAAATGAGTAATGCATGTAAGCTTAAGCACAAAATTCTACATTTGTATCAGCTAAATAATAGTTGTAGTAGCACTTGCCACTATATCATCCTGTCCTATGTGTGCACAAGACAATCTTGTCAATAAGCCCTTAAATTTTAACCATTTGAGATAGTTATTCACGTCCAATCGGTATATAGGCAATTCTCTTCATCAAATTAGACGATAGTTTCTAATGTTATCATAAAAATGGGCCAGCATAAGCTGTTGTGACTTCAACAACAAAAACAGTTATAGAGAACTATAGAAATGGCAGAAACACAAGATTCCAACTTCTTGGAGATCAGATATGGCATGGTTGGAACAAAACAAAGAAAAAGAGTGCAATAATCAAGAAGTAAAATTATAGTAGACAGCAATGAAGGTTTTTTGCATCCACTAAAAGATAGAACGGACAACATTTTGTGACAATGGAAGAAGGGAACGACAATGAAGCCTGCAACAACAGGATGTTTGGACTATCAAGACAAACAAAGGCACACAACAATAAAGGCCACAAGTAACACCAAGAAGAAAAAAATTCTAGTATGCAAAATGAATAAGGGTGGTTCTTTTCAGAATTTACAAACAAAAAAATATGAAAAAAAATGAAGAGATGTAAAGGAATATTACTGCAGGGGAAGAGTATGTCCCACAGCTTAGAGCAAATGTCACTAGTGGCTCGAACGTATCGATTGAGAACCTCTTCTGCTCCTCGGAGACTTTCAGCTTCTGAAGTGCGAGAAGTAAAGACTGATCAAGGCAACAAAATTAACCAGCAACTTTAGTTAAGTAATCATATACAAATTACTTAGAAAAGAATCTGTACAATAAATACCGTTTGTGGCCTATGGACGGGTGGCTTCATCTTTAATACTACATACTCAATGCAAGCAGCACTAAATGAGTGGCCTCCAACTGTGTATGCAGCCTGTGATGAACAATAATAGGTAAAAATATTAGATACCCAGAAAAAAAAACTGATCGACATTACAAATGAACCGCAGTTGAAAGTACCAAGGACAAAAAATAAATAAAAACTAATATGCAAGTTGAATACGATTGAAACGCCTCTCACAGAGAGGTATAAAAGCAGTAACTGAACTAAGTGTAATAAATAAAGACAGTAACAAGCTTTTATTAACTTATCGGTATTTGATTTAGGGTTCAACTGGGACGGCTGCAATTTTTTTAAAGGTGATTGTAAAGATGCTGTGGAGAAAGCAACTTTTGTGAAGGCTATTGTGAAAGTAGCTTCACCACCAACAACAAGAACAACAACATCAAGCCTTTATCCCATTACGTGGGGTCGGCTATATGAATCTTTTTTTTCTCCATTGTGCCATGTTAAAGTTATATTCTCATTTAAATCTGATAAAGAAAGGTCATTTCTAATATTTTCTGTCTATCTCTACCTTTCTTAACATAAGTCAAATCTAATACATCTATTTTCCTAACTGGATTATCAGAAGGCCGCCGTTTTATATGACCAAACCATCCAAGGCGACTCTCTCCAATCTTATCTTCCAATAGAGCTAGTCCAACCTTCTCACGTATATGCTCATTTCGTATCCTGCCTCTAAGAGTAAAGCCACTTTCCACCTGAGCATCCTCATCTCTGCAACACTTAACATAACATTATGTTTATCTTTTAATGGCCAACATTCTGCACCATAAAGCATTGCAGAAAGCAGTGAAAAAACAGTGGCCGAACAAAAATTGTGATTGAGTTCTAAAAAATAAAGCAATAAGAAAATTGTCTCAAATGAAGTCTTACTGGATTATTTCACAGGAATGATTCCTTTCAGTTTTTTTTTTTTTTCAAATAAAATATTTAGGGGCTATTTGGTACAATTTTTTTTACTGCTTTTCTTTTCAAACAACAACCACAATTTCGTTTTGATGTTGCTTTCTTACTACTTTCTCGTTGTTTTTCAAAAATTTCTATTGTGGAAAATGGTTTTCTACAACCATAGTAGCAAAGTTATTTTCTTTACAACAACTTCACGACTAACTTTATAAATGCTGCAGCAGTCCCAAACAGATCCTTAGTAAACCATGGAAATCAGGATTTACTAAATCTTGAGGCAAATAAATCTTGAAAATAATTTGTCATGATACATGCTAAATCCAATTAAATCCTTTCAAATTGTTTGGTTACTGACATCAGGATTTAAGTCTGTTAACTCAATTAGGATTTGAGTAAGACAGGCTTATGATGAAATTGAAACATGCTGCACAATTACAATAATGAGCAATACGAAAAAAGTTGTCAATAGCTAGAGCCCATAAATATCTAAGAACATAAAACATTTAGATGCCACCATTCTCCATTGCCTAAAAAATATGAAGCAAATGATCAAGTTACACGATGCTTTCGAATCATTGTTTGCAATCAAAGTAATGCATTAAAAAATTATAGATTAAAGATAAAACTATTTTGAATTTAATGAACTTAATATCCTACACATGTATCCCACATGTCAATGGAAATTGCAAGCAGGGGTGCAAACGAGTCGAGTCAAGCCGAGTTTATGCCCTTATCAAGCTCAGCTCATTAGTTGGAAAGCAAGCTCGAACTCGAGCTAGTTCATCTCACTGTAAACAAGCTCGAACCGACTCGTGAGCCATGGGCGGGAATTTTTTAATTTAAGCGGGATTTTTAAAATTTAAGCGGGATTTTTAAAATTTAAGCGGGATTTTTAAAACTTAGTCAATATCAAAAAAATATATGAAATAAATAAAACTTAGGTGGTTTTTATTAATTTTTTAATATTTAAATTTAATAAATAAAATAAATCTATTTTAAAAATATTAATATTTATTCGAGGCGGCTCGTGAGCTCACGAGCCAAGCCGGCTCAAGCTCAAACTCAAGCTCATTTACTAAACGAGCTCAAGCTACGACTCGTGAGCTCGATAAGCTCGGCTCACGAGCCCATAAATGAGTCAAACTCGAGCCGGCTCGGCTCACTTACACCCCTAATTCCAAGTCTCACATCTCCTTGAATTCACTCCTGCACTATTGCACGCACATGCACATTAAGAACTTCATCATCGGCTTCCAACTCACCATACTTTCTATCATGTTGAATTTCAGTTTTAAAGATGTTAAAATACAGGACACATCTAGAATAAGGAAATTTTTGCAACACTATACAAGCAAACACAATTTCAGCCTAGACACTCAGAAAATTATTGCATGTGAGTTAGCACTTCAAATCTCTCTTTTCAAATGCCAAAATTTCCCTCCATTCTGTTGGGTAGTTAGGCATGACGATGGCCATACAATTCATATATAGCTAAGTATCTACGAGATGTGCATCCACGTTATTCACTCCAAGTCTCCAATGATATAGATTTCCTCTAAGGGGCACCAAAATCTTGTCAATGTTAGTGTAGTCTGAGTCAACTAAGTATTTCTTTTCCTTGATAATGGTTAAACAACATAGGTAGTTAGCGTCCTCTACAAACCGAAATGCCCCTCAAACAGCCAGAAACCTTCAAACTCCATCGCTCAAAGCAAAGCCACCATTCTAGAAATCTACTGCCTCAAAAAAATTGATAAAATAAAAAAACAAAGAAAACAGCAGGAGGCCCAACGCCAAGCATCCAAATTTCAACCCATCCACAAGCTTCCAAAGATAGAATGTCAAACTCCGACAAAAGCAAAGAATTGCAGGAGTGATAGTAATCTCATGAAACCAATTACCAATGACTGAACCATAGAACAGTGGACAAAAATATATTCTAAGGAATCAATTTCGATAACTAAAAATACTAAAATAATTACTACAAGTAAAAAATTTTCAGCTTTCATTTTTTGTCTTAATTCATACATTTCATTTTTTATGATTGTAGACTTTGATATTTGCATCAAATGCTCAGAGAAAATCAATTCCATTCAATTGAATCGTGTATGTGGGAATATGGTGTGAGAACATACCTTTTGCATCAATGCAAAGAGCTTCATGTCACTCTTAGGAACACCATATGCAAGATAAGCCTACAGAAAACCAGTTCATATAATAATAAGACACATTTTGATTTAAATTGCCTGTGATGAATTTCCACTTCTTTCCAAAATGAAGGGTCGTATTCATAAACAGCCGTAGTGAATTGAAAAAAACAATGTAGTTTAGTATCATACATGCATGATGAGTGCATTATATAAATTGATCCAGAAGGCTAACTTCTCACTGTAGCTGAGGTGAATTGGATTTACTTCTGCCAACTGTTCAATAAGTGATCTGCCAAAACGAGGAATATTAGCGTCTAAAGAATCAAAACCAAGTGCTACTATTAAAAGAACATGCATCTGCTAGTAATAAAATGCTAAGTTATTCAGCTAGAAATCTTTTGGAAAGAATTTGCTAAGGTCCTTTCTGGAGTCACTTTTGTTTTTGGTTTTTATTTCTGTTTTTGAAAAAATATGTTTGTTTAGAGTATTTTGTAAGTATATATTTTTTTATTTTAAAAACAAATCAAGTTATTTTTAAAATACTCAAAATAAAGTTCCATCACCACTTCATCAGCTTATTTATTGTAACCTTAGCAGGACTGAACATAAGGATTTGATGAAGGACCATAATGATAAGAGACAACCTGAACATCTTTAATGAATCCGAAGCATATTCAAGTTGCTTCTTCTCCACTGACATCCATGAAACTTCTTTGGCCAAACTATAATTACCAATGTCAACCCAACTCAATTTTCCACGAACTTTATATGGATCAAAAATGCCTCCCGAAGTTAAAACATCATTGTTACACTGAATGTCCGTTTGAGGACTGTGTCTCCATGAGGAGATTGATGTAAGCTCAGATAGTGGCCAAAAAGTTGGACTGTGTCCTTGTGGAGATGTTGATGGACAAAAGCTCTCTGGTGAAGAAAATCTTAAGGGTAAACTAGAGCAATCTGCCAGGGAGATGAAAATATCTTTCATACAACGAACTATCTCCTCAGAAAGCTGATTGGGGTGAGGGTGGTTCATAATGCCTTTATGTGGTATTCGTCCAAATTTCCCAAAATGTTTAATCAACTCAGAAGGGCCCAGCTCTTCATCTATAACCAGATCATCCATACTTGCCTGATGAAAAATGTACTTGGCATCAGTCAAACTTGAAAGCATGCTATAGCTTTTAGGCTTCGTTTGGGACGACTTTCTCGTTGTTTCTTGAAGTAGTTTTCTAGTACAAAAAATTTAATATTTGTACTAGAAAGCTACTTAAAGAAGCATCAAGAAAGCCGTCCCAAACAAAGCCTTAGCCACTAAAGAAACTATTGATTATGTTCGTCAATATGAACTGAATACTGGCAAAGTTAAATTATTGCTCAAAGGATTAATTAGTACAACCATAAAATCCAACAGAAAAAATTAAAAAACAAAGGATTACAACAGTAAAAGCCAATAGCTAAAGTCAGAAAATACGTAGAAAGTATATAGCGCACAAACATGAGCAAAGAACTCCTTTTAGGATTGGCACGAATTGCCTAATCATGCAAAATCTTCTTTTTTTTTCTCCTGTTTTATGACCAGGTTGCTTTTTTATACTTGAAAGTACAAGCCTATAAGGCTATAAGTCAGGAACAATATGGAATAGATTTGAGCTAGTGTAACGCTAAGCTATGTCCGTTGGCTTTGTTTCATTTTGTCTGTGCTTTGTTTTCTTTATGCACGAAAAGACTGCTCAATTTGTTTTGGTAAATAGAAACAAAAGCATTATCTCTACAAGTAGGGGTGTCAATATTTGACACGACACGAAAACCCGACCCGAACACGAACCGGAATTTTCAGGTTAGACCCTACCCGTTTCCAAAACGGGTCAGGTTCAAGTTCTCGGATTCGACCCATTTGAAAAATGGGTCGAGTTCGGGTTGACCCGACAGGTTGCCGGGTCAACCCGGAAACCCGTTTGAAATGACTGCCCGGCTGCCCGAGGACCTGCCCGCCCCCTCCCCAGCTGCCAGTGAACCTACCCGCCCCTTGCTCACTGCTGCCCGCACAGCTGCCTGCGCGCCCGCACAACTGCCAGCACTCCCGCACGGCTGCTTGCCTACCCGCACACCCACGCGGCTGCCAGCGAACCTGCCCGCCCCGCGAGCCAGTGCGGCTGCCCTCGCTCCCCGCCTCTTGCGTCCGCACCAGGTAGCCCGTGCAACCCAGCCCCGCGCGCCAGGATGCTCGCCTTCCCGTGTTAGGTCGGGTCAACCCAGCAACCCGCCAAGTCGGGTCCGAGTTCGAATTTCTGACTCGTTTACATACCTGAGTCGAGTTAGTGTCGACTCATTTGAACCCAGGTCAGTTCCGAGTTCAACCCGAACCCGACCCATGACCCGAAATTGACACCTCTATCTACAAGATTATAAAACAATAGGTTTATTTTTATTATACAATTTGATAATTGACTCAATCTCACAACTTACACTTCTAATAATCTTACTTAAATTTAAATTAACTTAAATTCAATAATAATACAGGCGCTCTTGTGTTGTCGACTTTGAGCAAATCATGGCACTAGATCTCACAATCTTGCTCGCAAGTCATAAGCATGTGACGTGACTTTCACTTCATTTATAAGCCCACAAGCTACTGTAATGCTGATTTTATTGTTGCTTTCATAATGTGGGCTATACTCAATTTCCCCATCTCTAGCATCGATGTCTTACGACATTGGTGGACAATATATCATGTGCTTACACTCGCGTAGTGCATTTGATGTCAAACTCTACTGCTCCTATGGTTATAGTGTTGCATTATTCTATTGTTTTCCCACCCTTGTCCAATTTATTATTCTTCATCTTGCACTTGACATCATAATTGTTCACTTCCTTTGACTTAGGATAACTTAGGATGGTAAAGTTAGAAGAGAAATGCTCTGGAGAGTTCTAGAAAAGAAAGGAGCTAATAATGTTTATATTTAAGTCATTAAGAATATATATACATAAGTTGTTACTTGTGTCCAAACACATAATGGTTTGACAAAGTATTTTCCTATTTTAGTTGGAATATATCAAGGATCAACTTTAAGCTTTTTTTTTTTTTTTTGCTTTAGTCATGGATCTCCTTACTAGACATTTGCAAGAGTATATACCTTGGTTATACTTTTTACTAATGATATTCTTATTGTTGATAAGACTAGAGAGGGAGCTGATAAAAAACTTGAATTATGGAGATCAGCCTTAAGAGTCTAAATGTTTTTTGATTGAGTAAGTCTAAATCGAATATATAGAGTATTTTTAGTGGTCAAAGATCTATAAAAGGTGCACGTTTTAGATATATTTAGTTGTTCAAAGTGATAGTGAAATTGATGGGAATACTATTAGTAGAATTCAAGTTGGATGGTTGAAGTGGAGGAATGCATTGGGCCCATTATTTGATAGGAAAGTTGATGGGTAGGGGTGTCAATTCGGGTCAACCCGCCGGGTTCGGGTCGAACCCGACCCGACCCGTTTAATAAACGGGTCAACCCGAACCCGACCCGTTTTTACAAACGGGTCGGTATTTCAACCCGACCCGACCCGACCGGATTGCCGGGTTGACCTGACCCACCCGCGACCCGACAGCGTTCTTCCAATCCTCTTTTTTTTTTTTTTCAAATTTGGCAAATGTGCTCTCAAAATTGATGTTTTGTAACCAACTTGAAATGACACTTGAAAAGCCATGATGAGTAATTTATTTCTAGTCCTTCACCGTGTCATTAACAATTGTAAAAATCCACATTTCCTAGTAATATAAATGCAGAAATATACTATCAATACTTTATTACAGAAAATAACAAAGAAACTGGTGTTGATACTTTCCTTCATCTTGTAAAACACCAAAGCGCAGAATTTTTTTTTTGGGAAGGAGCTTCAGAGATCAGATGAGAAGGCTCGATCTCCGGTGCAGAAAAACTTGATTTATTTATTTTATTTTATTGGCTTGAAGGGCTCGGAGGAGAAGCTTTGAAAGCCCAAAGCCCCCTTTCTATTTTCCCAAATGAGCATCAGGGAGCTCATTTGAACAGAAACTTCTTTATTTTTTTAAATTTAAACGGTTTACAGGTTGACCCTTAACCCGCCGGTCAACCCGACCCAACCCTTTGATTAAAACGGGTCAAATCTGTGAACCCGAACCCGACCCGTTTATCAAACGGTCGGGTCCAACCCGGATTTTCCGGGTCGGGGTTGTCGTGTCGTGTCAAATATTGACACCCCTATTGATGGGACATCAGCAGCGATTTCGACACATGTACCTCCAGGAGATTGCCGGAGATCGACGGCCACGATCAGATCTGTATTTTCATCATTTATGTGTAGTAATTTATTTTTTATTTCATGTTTTTCCGTTTTTGCCTTTATGGGTATTGGTAATTATTGTAGCCCAAGGCATTTTAGTACTTTACTTCTTTGTCATTTTGAGGCCTATTTATATGGTCATTCTCATGTAATAGTTAGTTTTGATGAATGAAAATTTTAGGTGTATGTTCCTTTGTGATGGCAAACCTCCACGATCTCTTAGTGAGTTCGTAGAGAAACTAGATCTCTTGTGTAGTTCCTAGTTTCCTTATCCTTCTCTTTTCTTTAACTCTATGATCAATCCGTCGTTGTGGAGACGACGCATTGTGAATTTTCTTTGTGAGTTTCATGGGAGGAGATGCATGAGGTTGAATCCCCTTTGAATTACTCCAAGTTTTCTCCCCAATCTCTGGCCGCCGCCTTCCTCTTTTTTTTTCTTTCTCTTCTTTCGATCTTTTGTTGCTTTTTTCTCCTTTTTTTCTATGTTTTTTCTTCCTCTGTTTTTTGGTCTTTTCCTCTTTTATATTCTTTTTTGGTCTTCTTTTTTTTTTCTGTCTTTCGTTTCTTTTTTTTCTCTTCTTTTTTTTCTTTTATTCTTTTTTTTTTCTTGTTTTTTTTCTTTTCTCTTTCTCTTTCCCTTTTTTTGTGTTTTTTTTTTTTTTCTTTTTTTTTTTTTGGTTGTATTTTTTGTTTTTTTTTATTTTTTGTTTTTTTTTATTTTAATTTTTAATTATTTTTTTTTCTTGTTTTTTGTTTGTCGGGTTTGTTGTTTTTATTTAATTTATACTTTTTTTTTTTTATTTTTGTTTTGTTTGAAGTGTTTCTTTTTTTTATTTTTTTGTTTTTTTTTTTTTTTTGTTTGTTTATTTTGTTTTTTTTTAATTATTTTGGTTTGGTTTTTTTGTTTTTTTTTTTTGTTTTTATATTTTGTTTTATTTTTTTTTTTTGATTTCTATTTTCTTTTTTGTATTTTTTGTAAATTCTTTTTTTTTTATATTTTTTAAATGTTTTTTTTTTTTTATTTTTTTTTGTGGTATGTTTTTTGTTTTTTGCTTTGTCATTAATTTTTAGTTTGGGCTTCTTTTTTATTTTTATTCTTTTTTTTTTGAGGTGTGGTTTTTTGTTTTTTTTTTTTATTTTATTTTTTTGATTTTTTTTAATTTTTTGTTGTTTTTGTTTTTTTTTTTTTTTTTTATTTTTTGTATTTTTTTTTTTTTTGATTTTGTTGATTTATTTTTTTTTTTTTTTTTTTTGAATTTGTTGTTTCGTGTTTTTTCCTCTTTTTTTTTTTCTATATTTTTTAATTTTTTTTTTTTTTGTGTTTTTTTTTTTTATTTTTTTTTTTTTTTTAGTTGTTTCTTTTTCTATTTTTTTTTTTTTTTTTTTTTTTTGTTTTTTGTTATTTTTTTTTTTATTTTTTTTTTTTTTCTTTTTTTATTTTTATATTATTTCTTTGGTTTATCGTTATTTTTTTAGGTCTATTTTTTTTCTTTTATTTTTTTATGTATTTCCTTTTTTTTTAATTTTTTTTGTTATATTTTTTTTCTTAAATTTTTTTTTTTGGGTTCATATTTTTTAATTTTTTATTTTTTTTTTTTAATTTTATTTTTTTGTTTTTTTCCTATTGTATCAATTTTGGTTTTGTGTTGATTTCTTTTTTATTTTTTTTTTTTTCTTTATTTTTTTTTTCGCTTTTTTTGGGGGGATTTTTTTCTTTTTTATTATTATCATTTTTTGTCTATTTTTTTTAGTTTTTTTTATTTTTTTTTTGATTTTTTTTGTGTTATTTATTTTTTTTTTTTATTTTTTTTTTTCTTTCTTTTTTTTGATTCTATTATTTTTTTTTTCCATATGTTTTTTATCGATTTGATTTTTTGTTTGCTTTACTTTTTATTTCTCTTTTTTAAATTCTTATTTGTTTTGTTTTAATTATTAAGTATGTTATTAAAGAGTTTGCCTTGTAAATTCGTAAAAGCAATCAAGATAAAAACCATAGTAGATCAATTATTGAAAAAATTATTTCAAAAAAGGAAACAACGGAAAGGGGGGGGGGAGGGGGGGGGGGGGTTGTGGGGTTTTGTGGATGATGGTGGGGGATGTGTTTGAGTTGAGAGGGGGAGGAGTGGGGAAGTTAGAGAGAGGGTATCTACTAATAGTTCAAATCCGTCCGTTTGTGGGAACGACCATTGTGAATTTCTTTGTGAGTTTCATCATTGGCGGAGATGCTTGACGTTAATCCCCTTTAGACATTACTCCCCGATTTCTACCCAAATTCTTCATCATAGTCCCTGGTTCGCGTATCGCCTTATAAG